>VYZW01045834.1:4724-18325 GCA_013401315.1 Balaeniceps rex
AACTGACGATCTAAGAATAGACATCCAATTCGGAGCCAGAAATGTTTTCTCCGAGAAAAAAATCCTATTCTTTCATAACTTTATACTTGCTTTCCTGCCTCATGAAAGCAAATGAGAAAGACTGAGAATTTGAGAAAAACAGATCTACCATTTAAAAAAAATCTCTTCTATTTTGTGACACTTGTCAGAGCTATTGTTTCATATGATCTGTAAACTCGTAACTACAGGCACTCGAATTTCAAAGATTACTATGACTAACTGGAAAGCCTGGCAAGTTCTGAATTTGGCAATGTGTGATGGTGGGGAGGTTTTTTGCCTAGTGTTTAAATCTCTCATTCTGCAGCACAAGTTAATAATGACAGCAGAAGAAATGTTTACTAGAACTTAATTTTTTTCATTTGTTCAAATTCTTAACTCTATTTTGCATGCAGAGGATTTATATCAATTGACCTATCCAGCTATTACACCCTGAGCTCAAGGGTAGCCTTGACTCATTAAAAGCTTCAGGATTCAGCTCCTGCTCCTCCCCATGTTACCATGAATGCTCTGCTCCATGGATTTGATTCTATTTGTGTGATGTTCTAACTCAAGTTCACTTTGAGAATGTGAAAGTTGCAATGTCAACCCTTCTGTCTGCCTTTTCTAGTAGTCTATGCAATACCTTGTGCCAGATTCCCTTACCTACTGTCATAAAGAAAACTTCAAGTGTTATTTATGTGAATTCCTTGACACCAGCCAGCCTGATGCAAAGGTTTCTTGCAGTGATCAAGCCTAGCATGAGCACACCAAACTGAGATCAGATTCAAGGCAAAAAAAACCCCATGCATCAGCAAAATGAGCTTTCTTTGAAATCACTTTGAACTGGCTGAACATCAGCTTGCTGTAATAGCAATCAATAAAACCCTATCTCCCAATCCTGGCATCCACAGGGTAATAAAAATATTGTAACCAGCAGAGAGATGTAACAGAACTGTAGATTCATGCTGCTACATAATAGTGCTAGCCCAGTCTAACACAGCTTCTCTTTAAAAACCTCCCTTTTACCCAAAGATTGTCTCTATCCATGGCATGAAAAACTTACCTCCTAATCGCACTGGTCTGACAAGCTTTTCCACGAGGCTATTTTAGTTGCCAAGCCTTCAGATGCTCCTGCTACACCAGACGACCAGCTAGTATCTGCACCGCGTGGCACTGGACACTGTATAGCACTGAAGACTCAATTCTCATCACAATAAGGCCTTTTTCACTGCTAAGCTGCTGAGAAAGGACTCTTGCATAAACAGAAACAATTGCACTCCTGAAGAAAGGCCAGGCTAAACAGGTCAGAGAATTACAGGTGTGATGGGGGGCGGAGTGGAAGATTATGAGGTCCATTTTACAGATGAAGAAAGTAGAGAGGCTAAAGCCCACAGCCATAAAACTACTTTGGCTCTGAACTGCCACTGATCTGTTGAGTTTGATAACCAAAGAGTTCATGCCCCAAAATAACAAAATTCTATAGGTACCACAATCTCACTTTCCTGCGAGAAATCTGTCTTCCATGGCTTTCATGGAAGACAGAAACCTCTCTGGACAGTTTTATAAATCTCGATTTAAGCTGCTCAGGATCACAAAGGAAGTTTCTAGCAGAGCTGATAGCTGATGCTTAACTCCAGTGCTGCCTGTTTTAGGGATGTAATGTACTCCAAACTTTTGCTTTGTAGCCTAATATCCTGGTTCCTGAAAATGTCGGAGAAAAAGAGGAATAAAAGTCTAGCCCTCATTACTGGACTTGAGTTCTGTGCAAAGACTCAAGTCCTCTTGATGTACAATGCACATTAGGGAAATTTGGCATTTATCCCTCAGGAACAGTGACATAAAGTATCCATTTTCTAGCAGTATTCACGAGGATTTAGAGGAACAAAGGCAGTATGGCAGGAGTTAAATCAATTTTTCAGAAGGCTTTATTAGTTCTCACGTGTCCCTACCCTCCTCTCCATATCTCTACAGGCTTGTTATCTCTTCTCTGTGACTGCCTTTCAGCCATTTTGTACCATAGCCAAGTACAAGCATATGGCCGACAAGCCATTTCAGCCGAGGGGAGATGTTGCGTGTCACGAGGGTTGTGGGTGCTCACCTTCCTGCCTGCTCCACAAACACTCTCCCCACACTGCAGTAACATACCTGCTGAATACCTTTCATACCTGCTGAATTTTGTGCCCTGCAAACTGGGAACACAGTGAAAGGACTGGCAAGAAACAGTGCTGGCAGCAGCTAGCTTATTTCCAGTGCCAGAGTAGTTCTTCAAACATGTCCACGAGCCTGTATTTATTCTCTTGGCTACCCAAATTAACCTCCTGCCCCTAGAGATGAATGAGCAGAGCGAAGAGCAGCGCAGCTCCTAACTGAACTTCTGTGCTGAGGACTCATTTGTGACAAGGAGTAGGTGAAAAAGGGGCAAGGGATAGACACCTTTATGTCTCATCCAATATTTGCTGGCCAGTGTAGAAATTCAGCATATACAAGACAGCTGCAGTCTATTGCTGGTATTAATCAGTATTAAATTTCTACTCCCCTGCAGGAGCAGATAAAGCTGAGAGGACACTGATTATAGTAGACAGATACACCCATTTTTGAGGATGGCCCAGGAACAGGTTCATTGGCTATAAGTTATTGAAATCCAGCACTGGTTCCTTGGAGGAGACGGTTCTTATTTTGCACCAGCTGAGGATTTTCCCCAAAGAGACATATTGGTTGGGAGCAGCTGGTATATACCTGTGCCTATTAACGCTGCTGGAAATAAGTCTTTAAAATATACCTAGTCAGTAACATTGGTTTTGGTTTGACTCAGGCTCTTCCTTATCAGTGATTGAATACACAATACGGAATAAACCCCAGACTTTTGTATTAGTAAATACACTACTTTCAGCTCTGACGGAAAGAACAGTTTTCCTCCTAAGAGTCCCCCCCAACACACTCTTCAGAAAAACTTGTGTTTTGGTCACTTTACCAAATTACACAATTTCTGTAATCTTGTTTTAGACTTTCTCACAAATGATTTCTGGTTCTTTAGATCACTTTAGAAGAACACATCTGCAGTTGAGAATGTGATTTTGAATTACACATCTCAGGTTATTTCATCAGCTTCTTTTACCAGCACTAACACATTCTGGCCCAGATCCTGGCAAATGTATTAGGAGACCAAATCAATTTAAGAAAAGGGTATTCTGCTACCTCATGTCCTTCCAGCTCCTTCAGGGAAAGTGGGGCCTGTAAAAATCTTACTGCAGGATTTTTCCACCATCATTTTGTAGGGCAAAGGCTCTCCTCTTCCTCAGTTTTCTGCTCTGTGTCTTTCCTATCAAAAGAAGCCTCCGCACAATCAAACAAAAGCAAAAAGTCCTGCAGGGCCATGCAGTACTGCTGATACCCACTGTTATCGCTCTATGCCTTTGCATCTCATTGCAAAGTCAAAGGCCAAAGCACAAGATCTGGCATTCATAACCTTAACAATTACACACAACACATACGAACATAATAACATATTGACTGCTGCTAGCAGTCAATGAAGCTACTCAAACCTACTTAGCTCAACTCCACGTTCTCTACCTAATGCCTTGAGGCAACCAATTCCCCCCAATATGTATTTAAGCACTTAGTTCTCCGATCGCATAATGACATGGTTTTTTCATTTATAAAGGGCTTTGATAAACGGTACGTGGTAAGCCTCCAAATACCTGCATGATTAGGCAGACAAGTCCTAAGGTCCCTGTTCAACATTGCACATGCACATAGCTAAAACTTTTTGCCCAAATAAATATCTGCTACCAAGTCCGAGGTAAACTTTCTTGGTAGAGAAAATATTCTGTGTGCTAGTGAGAAAAATCATTCTAAAGGGAGTTGCTTAGCTACCCAAAATACAACACCAAAAGGAAAATGGAGACCAAATTACAGCATAGCAATTCTTAAAATATAGAGCATTCAACAGAGATTCATTGCGTTCAGGATAACAACCACAAGAAATACAACCACCCAAATTCCCTTAATTCTGATTTAGACCAATCCCTTTTCACAAAGTACACCAATATAAAACCAGCAGTAAACACAGTGAAGATAGTCCTGCAACACAGCCTACGAAATATCTATCAATGCAGTCTAAAGTGTGCCTCAAGGAGACAAAACTATCGTTACCCTGCATCGTGCTGAGCTGAAATCCTTCAGAACAAAAGATTACATCAAAGAATTGGGGTTCATTGTGGGAAACGCACCCGTTGTCTGTCATATAACCACCGTGTCCACTGGTTTTCCCTTTTTAAAACACAGCTATTCTCACCTACCACACAAGAGGTATAATGAATATTCATAGCATGCTCTCAGACCTCTGGTGAAGAGGTATTATTGCTGTATCATAATCAGTTCTGCAATTCCCTGGAGCAAAGATAGAATTTCAGATCATACCAATAACCAATCTTATAAAGCCTTGTCCAGCCCTATTAGGGAATGGTGCATTTTCTTCAGCACAGCCTCTCTGTTTTAACAGCTAGAAATCAGACACTTGACATTCAGTTTGGCTTACCCGTACCCCTGTGCTGAAAGATGATGGATTCAGATCACATTTAAATTGCTGCAGCTCAGTGTATGACTCCCAGTTTCTACAGTAGGAGTGAGAAGAATCAACCCCACAGATACAGCTAATTATGAGACTAAATAAGCGAATTTCACATTAAAGTCTGAGTAAGTCTCTGTTTTGCTGTTCACAATGTACAGATAAGAATTCCTGCCACAAGAACCAGGAGGAAAAATTCCTCTGGGAAAATACATCACGCCATCCCCATCTTACTATTACCCCAGTCTTTGAGCCTGTTATGACAGCTTAGAGGTATCTCCACTTCTTGTTAACTAGAAGTTCAGGTAACATTTGAGAAAAACCATAGGAGCAATCAGATAGATACTCAGCTGATACAAACTGGTGTTGCCCTGTACGTCAGTGAACCAATTACAACAGTTGTGGATTACCTCCTAGAATCAAGACGACTATTTTCAAAGTGCAGGAGGCCCTCAAAAGACACTTTAAGAAGTGTCAGGTAGCAAATCTTCTTTCTAACAAAGGAGATGATATGCTAACGTGTTAGACATGCCCACATTGAAATTGTCCTCCGCACAAAAGGGATCTGAAGTCACAGATATGGTACTCTTAGAGGGGCACAGCTGTTCCCTTTCACAGCTTCACCCTCCTATGCATAGATTAACCTGCTCTTGCTCTCCTGACAGACAGGCAGCCCTGCAGGCAGGCAGCCAGCTCAGGATAGCAGTTACATAGATACCTTTCCAATATTGCAAAAATACCTCTTGCTGAACCAAACAGGGCATGGTGCAGCAACGTTGTCAGTTTGGCTAACTTATACACATTACATGATTTAGGACCTTCTAATTTTGATGTTCCTAGTACACATGCCTTTGAAAACTCAACAGATTAACAGAAACAATTCGGCACTAGCTGGTAACCTCCCTCCGTCACTACCTGCTTCATAAAATTGAATGACAAGCTGTCCAGAGGCAAAGCGAGAGGTGAGGAAGAAGAGATGGTAGCTGCCTGTTGAGCAGCCCCAGAAACACTCCTGGTTGCTCTGATCAGACGTTGAGTCAAGCAGCTCTGTTTGGAAGGAAGTCTTCTGCTCGGCAGAGACCAGTGAGTCAGAAGCGTAGGCTGTGCTGTGTTAGCAAAACTGAGCTCCAAAGAGAATAACAATAGGTTTTCACTCGTCTTCCTGTACCTAATTACAGCACCAAAGCAAAAACCACTGTGCCTGCAAACCTGCCCTTCTCCCGGTACCCCTCAGGCCAGACACCTGCTTAGTGCTGTTCTGCGCAAGACACCACCTGCAGAATTGTTTCATTACTTTTTCAGACAACTGATACATATCCCTCCAGGATCAGAACACTCCTAACAAGTGAACGTCTCAAAAACCCCTCCAGGGGTTAGCTGTAGCAGTGAGAGTAAATAAACTCTATAGACAGAGAGCGCCTTACACCACAGGGTCCCCAACAACATCACTGAATGGCAGTTCACAACAGCCAGGAAAGGAGCAGACACTTACATTCCAGCTGCAAACAGGCAGTGGAAAGGCTGGAAGAGTGTTTTTCCCCATTTCACCTCTCTGTATCTGGTCTGCTCACAAGTCAACACTCTTCAGTAGCATCTGCAGAGGTGAAGCCAGCTCTGAAGATCCTGAGGAACAAATGAAAACCCAGTGAGGCTGGACTTATACTGGGCCCTTAAAGAGACTATAGCTTGCTCTCCTGCCTCTAGGAAACCAGTAATGTAATCAAAGTAATTACATCAAAGCAGCAAGGATAGGCGCTGCTAACCATTTTTAAGCCTTTTCTGTCCATACAAAGAACATTCAGGGAAAAAGGTGGTTCTTCAAAGCTGACCCAAGGTATGACTAAACAGAAGTCAGGTCAAACAAATTAGGACAGTACTCCTCCCCCATCTTATTTCCTTGTTTGGGAATTAAGGGGCAATTAAAGCCTTAAATAGCTCTTTATTAATCCCAGGTGGATAGGAGGGGCTGCTGAAATCACGGGGCCCCAATGCAGATAAGTTAATTTATGGCAGCTGAGGTTTTGGCCCTTAGTTATTGCAGTTCCTAAAACACTCAAAACAGATAAACCATCTGTATTGTAACTTGTCATCAAAATTACAAACCCGTGTCCCCTGCAAAATGAAATGAATCCAGGGAGATCAATCAGCAGAACATTTTCTGTCAAACCAGTAACACCTTCTTATGCAGCTTATCTGGCTGCAGCCACCTTTGAATAAATTACCAACCTGGATCTTAAATGCAATGTTTGCCTTTCTGTCCATTTAATTAAAGGCATCATATATTTTGTAAGCTAGTCAAAAGCGATTTTGACAGCTCTAGAAGCAAATGCCTTCCAGATGGAGGCATGCCTTACCAGTTATAAATAGAGCAGCCTCACCAGGCTGGGCAACGTAGAGCTCAGGGGCCTGCCGAAGAGAAGTTTTTCCTTAACTATCATCTTACCTGGAATCATACCCAAGATAACACTGTTTCATTAAAGAAAATAAAAGTGCCGGAGCCCCAGAGACAGAGAAGGGGTGAGCGACAGATGAGGCAGCTCACAGCTGTCCCACTCACCTACCAGCTCCTGAGAAGCTCTGCCAGGCCCGGCCCTGGCAGCCCCTAAGCCGCTCAACACCTCAAAACGCCTACCGTAAGGCTTTCAAACACACTGCCACTCCGCACACCAAGACCTGCGCTGGCAGCCGGGTCTGGCGGGACCCCCATGAGTAGAGGCCGGGGCCGGCCTGTGCCGGACGCAGCCGGTTCCAGCCGGTTCCAGGCCGGTCCGCCTGCAGGCCGCAGCTGAGCGCGGCAGCGCCGCGGGCCACGCCTCTGTGAGAGCGGGTTCCAGTCAGGGGGGAAGAGCTGCCTGGAGGCGCGAGGGGTGAGGGAAAAAAAGCGAGAAACAGCCCTGCGTACAAAAAACTGTGAGAAACAGCCCTGTGAAGAGCGGGGTGAGAGACGGGGGGTGCGCCAGGCTCCAGATTGCCATTTGCAGTGTTGCAGCCCCCGGAGGGGAGCAGGGAAGAGCGTGATGAGGAAGGAGAGGCAGAGAGGGCTGTTAGGAACTGCCTGCAGCCCGCTCTTTCCCTGTCCCCCTGCAATACTTGGGGGGAGCAGGAAATAAAGTCAAGCCTGAAGGGTGGAGGGAAAGCTATTTTAGTGTTAGTCTTTGCCTCTCACCATCCAAATCTATCTTTATTGGCAATAAAGTACATTAATTTTCCCCGAGCCAAGTCTCTTTTGCCCATGGTGGTGATCAGTCAGTGATCTTCCTGTCTTGATCTCAATCTACAAGTTTTTACGTCTTATTTTCTCCCCTTGTGCTGTTGCTGGTACGCTGTCCTCAGCGGTCAGCGTAGGACTGCATTGACCCTTCCTCTCACGCCTTGCCTCCCTCTTTGTTCACCGTTTGCTAGCTGGCACTAGTTAAGATCTCTAGGAAAATCTTTCATGTGATTATTGGATTGCAAAACCCTTTGGACAAGAACATTGCAGCTGAGTTTAACGTCCGTGTCATTTTTAAAACAAATTTAAAAGCACATTAATCCTCTTGAATCATGGATTTTTTGCAAGCTGCCAGCTCCAATACCTTGTTTATATGAGGCATTTGCTAATTTATCCCAGATATAAACAAACCCATTGAATTTAGTAGGTGGTGGAATACACATCAATCTGTTTTACTGCTGTTATTAAAAAAAAAAAACCTCTTAGGCATTTCAGGATCACAGGAATTGGATAAATTATCTCTTTATTTCCTCATATTTTTAAAATCAACACTGGGCATACAAATGAAGGACTCTTTAAGATATTTATTTCTAGTAAGAGTTTTACCTAATGGTCTTAAAAACAATTACAAAAGCAATTGCATCATCAGCTGCACTGGATTTTTGGATCCTGTGCCTGGGGTGGCTCATCCCATCTTACCCCCTACTCCCAGGTCTCAGGCACTGCAAGTCGCATCATGATCTTCAGTTAAAGATTGAAATAAACCCTGAAATACAAGATTTACTATTCTTCCCAAAACATTGATCAAACCTCACTATAGCAGTCTAGATACTCATTTCATTTAATTTCCTCTGATGCAGCACATCCATGCTTTGAATCTATCTCTCCAGATCCCATCAAGTCTTCATACACTCCTCTACTTCTGAGAATAATTTCTGAGGGCAAATGTATTGCTTTTGAAATGCACAACTATACACCAGTGACACATACCTTCAAAGCATCTGTTCCTGGAGTCCTAACAGAAGGATTTTAATCTCCTCCCATCACTTCTTAAAATATTTAATTTGAACATTAGTGTGGGCAAGGAGTTCTTTGAAAAGCTATATCCCATTTTGGTATCTGATAGGGCTCAAATTTTTGAAAATCTAGCCCTAGTGAAGAAAGTTTGAAAACAAAATTGGCTTTTTATGCATGATCTAACTCTTACTGAAGCATTCAACACCTTGGTGAGACCCAGACCTGGCCCATGGTGGAGAAGTTAACAGATCCCTGCTGTGGATGCATGGAACGTCTGTCACATGAAGTCAAGGTGTTCTCCTCTTGATGGTATTCTTTTTTGCCTGTATATTTTTCTTAGGCTTTATATTTAGTCTCCGTCCGCTTCATGCCTGACTTGCTCTGATATTTATAGAGACTCTTACACAGATAATCTTGGAGAGAGAAAAACAAAGGAAGATGTTAAAAAAAAAAAAGGTTCCATTTAACAATGCCCTTCAAATCCTTGAATTCTACCCAGAATAAAAGAAGGGAGGAACAAATAGGATAAATGCATTAGGTCAAGGCTGGGGATAGATACCACCCAGTCTTTTATAACAAAACGTTACAGTAAAAGTATAACATTGGGAAATAATTTGCCTTAAGGTTGATGTATTTCAACTGCTTCAATAAGCAATTGAGTTTAGGTGGGTGAAGTTTTATGGCTCTAATAAGAACGGCCAGTTTTCTGGCACTGCTAAGCACTGGAGACTTACATTAGTTTTTTACAAGGAACATAAACATTATCAAAATCTTTGCACCAAATTCTACACAAAAAAAAGTGCCTTTCGATATATGTGCTTTAAAATGGCCTGTTTATGGGATTTTGATATAATTTGTTTACATTTTGGTTATTATTTCAGGTTAAGTGTAACAAAAGAATCTATAGACCTTCTAAGAAAAATTAACATCATATTTTTCTAGATCTCTTTTCTGTATTTCCATACCTTTTATCCTCAAAATTCCTCATATAGCTGTGGGACCCCCAATCAGATCAGGATCCCACCAGGACAGAGTCAATTGTGCAGCTACTTCATTATATAAGTGTGATTAGATAAGCAGCACACAGAAAAGAGGACAATAGCAACTACCAGCTACTAAGGGGAAGAGACGAAGATGGTCCTACTAGAGTGATTTTGGTTAGCGTATAGGGATTTCTTAAAGAAGTCATTCATACAAATCTGCATAATGCCACCAACTTCAGAGAGCCCAGTTCTGAACAGAAGGAAAAAAAACAGCAGTTCCTGAACTAGTATAAATTGCTGTGATGCTGATTTCAGTGCTGCTGGGTTTCCAACAGCTGCATGTAGCATAAATCAGTGTCCCTCAGTAGAGCTTCCCAAGCCTGTGGCTGCTGAGCATCAGTCCCTCAATGCCCGATTTCTTTCCTCAGAGTATGACACCATTTGATGTTAGGATACAGGAGTTACCAGTGTGAGCACATCTGAGAGCGCAGTCAGTTATCAGCCATTTCTTGTCTCTCTTTTGCAGGCATTAATAATGCTAACAGGGTTGATGGCTTTCTGCCTCTCCACTAGCAGCTAAGTGGAGAGGTATCGAAGAAAAACCTAGGTCACAAATAACATTTACTTATGCTTTTCCTTTAAGACTGTTTGAACAAGACATACAGGTATGCTCCTTTATCTGGGGAACTATACCTGTGAAAAAATACAGTTCTTGTAAAGTCTCTGGAATATCAGCTTTACTACTTCTTTACAAAATGAGGACACCTGATTCTTCTTACTTTCTTTTCTGGTTAAAAGGACACCAGTTTTTATTAAGCCTGCACAAGCTGGGACAGTATTAGTTTGCAGGAAAACAGCCGAGGATTTGAAATTCTAGTAGTTTCTTAGGAACAATTCAACTGCAGCACAAATATCACTCAGTCTTTCAAGTGTTGAGTAGCGCTGGTTGTTTTATCTCACTTCAGTGGATATGCAGTCACTGTAAGAATAAAGAGCCGGAATACACATTTCTGCCTTAGTAGGACTTTGAAAACTTCTAGTGGTTTTTTCAATCATCTGTATTTCATCAGCAATTATGTTTCCAGATCCAGTAAAAATTGTTTGGTAGATATCTGGCATATTATCACAATTATATATTTAATGTCCATACACCAAATCTCAGTTAAAAAAAAGTAGTGGGATTTCTAGCACTAAATCTTCAGATTCACAGAACATTTCAGGATGGACTCCACTATTGAGCAAAAGAAAAAACAAGTCATAAAGCAACAGTTTCAAGTTTTATTCCTTTTAAAATTTCAGGGTCAGCACAATTACTCATGTTAGACAGCATTAAACTAGTGTCTTTAAGATTTGTTTTTGTTACAGTTATTTTTAACTTATGTTGATATTTTTCTTTTTCTGACAAATATTTGGTCTTCTGTGTATATATAAAAGTTACATAAAAAAAAGAAAAGCAAGATTTATTTGTATCTGTACCACCAGTTTTCTCTAAAGCACTCCATGGCATCTATAAAAAGTATTTATCATTATTAGTATACCGTAACAGCCTCAAAACTTGCAGTAAATAGGGTGTTTAGGACCAGCATTGGCAAACGCTGCAGTAGTTTTGCAGAGAGTGATACAGGAAAAACATTAAGCTTGTTCAGCTGGTACAGCATCGCTGACTACTGACACCACACCAAAATCCGTGAGCTCTGGATCAGGCCCTTGGGTCAGAGTTCTAAGCATACCACTTCAACAAGCATGAATTAAGCACGGCTCCAGTGAAACACATGGCATTACTCCAGACACTCAGGCAGTAAAAATTGTTATACCCCAGGGCAAGGAAGAAGCAATAGATGTTTTATACAGATGAAAATCTGTGAAATTCAAATGCCCCCCGTGGCTGCTGCCATGTTGCTGGAGCAAACACACCAGCTCAGGCTTTAAGCTTTAGCTAAAAGCATGGTCTAGTCCTGCTTGTTTAAGATTTGCAGCAGTCTGTTTTCTGTCTTCATCCTCCTTTTCTGCCATTCTGTATGCACGCTGCTGACTTTCACCTTGTTAAATTACTCTGTATTCAGTCTTGCAGTTTCCTACCTCAGTAAGTTTCTACAAATCAAATTTTGCTTTCACAACCAGAGCTATATTTAGCAGCAGACCCAGGGTTTTTCTTCATCTCATGGTTCAAAAGGTTTATTTTTCCTTCCTGTAAATTGTGTCCTGGGTCTGAAGATTTATCAGGCCTGAGTCATCCATAACACACTTATCACATTGCTGTGCTCTCTGCAAAGACACTCAGGGTAACAGTGGTCCAGCCCATGCATAGCTTCGGTTATAACTCTTCAAGAAGCAGAATATCGGTGCCTGAGTCAGCATTCACTGAAAAACAATTGCAAAATTACTTGTGACTTCACAGGGGTACAAAAATGAATCCTTCACTCATGTTACTTATTCAGCACCATTTTTTTGTTTTTTCTCCTGTTAATCTGATGGCCTTTGTTGTTAATCTCTTGTTGCCAAGGCAGGAAAAACTCACATATTTAGAACTATCACTTTTTGCATTTCTTTTGAGAGCTAACTTCCAGACACACCATTTGCCTCTATCACTATATTTAATTTTCTTCTGCTCCTCACTGTTCCTTTCAAGGGTTTTTATTTCCCCTGCATCAGACAGAGATCAATGTAGTGGCAGCTAATGTCTGGTTATAGGAAAATCTGATATTGAAAGCCTTGAAGTGACTGGTAAAAAACACTCTGTACTTTCTCTTCTGTTTCTTGCCCACCAGCACTCAACCTCCCACTCCAGACAATAACTCCACTCTGGTTTTCTCCTACTGCAAACAGTTCGTACCCTACTTCTTATGTAGCAGCAAGGTAGCTTGTGGGTTTGTTCCGCTATAACTGAAGTGGTCGAGCATGTGATTTTTATGCATGCAGCACTACGCAGAAGTTTAGTTAAGCTGGGACAGCACTACATACTAGTATACGCATCTTTACATAGATACTGATCATTTTTGGGGAAAAGCAGTAATTTTACTACACTAAATTGAGTTTTTTCGCTCCTAATTGCCTTCCTCCCTGAAGTTTGCTCCACTGACCTCCCCAGCTCCCCCTCCTGCTCAGTCAGAAACCGCTTCCTTTGCAAAACAAGTAGATCACTTGTGTGACAAGGTTTATCATTTAAAAAAAACTCATTTCATTGCTTCTTTGATTGAAAATACAGTTGCATTTCTATTAGCCCTTCCATCTGTCAAAGGCCATTAGCTACAAATCTCATCATAATTCTTTGCACAGTCCATAAAATGGATTTCTTTTCATGGTCCTGCAGCCTGAACATTTCTATTGTAGTTACACAAGACAAAGAAAAACCATTTTTAATAATCTCTTTCCTATCTCAATGCAATGCAATTCTGCTGCATCCATTCCTTTTGCCTCCTGAACACTCCCGGTTTACATGAGCTATAAGCGAATTTTGCAGTCAGGTCTCTGTTCAGACTTCAGGGCTTTGCTCCAGCTGGAACAGTAGTAGAGACCNCCATGGTCCTTAGGTCCTAGAGGATTTGCCTCACCTGTCAATACCCAACTTGACAGATATAAGATGGTTTGGATGACCAATTCTAGCATTCCCTCAAAGCTAGATTTCTAGAAAATGCTGAGCACTGCTCCTAAAAGCCTTGTAAGTTATATTTTTAACCAAGAAGCACATTGAACACATTCTTATTTCTGCTGATTCCTAAGGTTGTGTCTCATCTAGACACATCAGAAAACTACTGGGCCCCTTAAATATCACTTCAGCCCCCAAATACTCAGGTGTTTTTTTTTT
>VYZW01045834.1:22667-54724 GCA_013401315.1 Balaeniceps rex
AGAGAGTCTGGGACTTTGAGGACTTCATTTTTACCATAGCATAAATTAAGGACTACATGTTTTAGCTACACTTTGTAATTAGAAATACACTGCAGCTCAAACAAATACAATTACTTTTATGGACTGTATTAGATTACCTGTCCTGTCTTCAGTGTTAACAGGTTTTTCCGGAAGAGTAGGCATTGCCAAGATCAAGGACTATGCATCTCCTGAAGTTATTTCTGAAGTTACATGCTCTGAGAATCCAGAACACTCAAAACAGTGTAGTGCTTCCTATTTTGACAAGGAGAAAAGCTGCAGTTTCACAAATAACCTTTGAAAAATGGTCCAATAATGAATTAACCTGGATTGGCTCCCATGTACTGCATTTGACCTCTGTTTGCAGGTAGAAGACAGAAAAAGATAACTAAATCACTTAACAGCATCCAGATACACAGCACTACTTGAGATAAACATCACAACAGAACACTTCCTGTTTGCCTCAATAAAATTAATTCATTCCTTACCTAATAAGTCTTGAGATAGGACTGTTTCCTATCTTATCCCTTAGAGTGCTGACTGAAGAGTTTCTGTTGTTCCACATACCATTAACCTAAGTATATAAAGCCCTTTCCTGGGGGAAAAAGCATTTGTTTGCTCAGAAGTAGCAGAAACAACCAGAAAAGATCAATTTTACACTTCAAGATTTAGAAATGAATTAAAGCAATCCTTCCTGAAGGCCATGTCAAATAAAGACATCAACTGTAAGTCAGTTGAAGCAAGCCACAAACTAAAGATAGTCTGCTTTATGATTTCATATATTTATCTGAGTGTTCAGCTGTTACTGCAGGTGCCAAATATGACATACACTTCCAAGAGGAAAAAAATATCAAGACTGCAGTTCCATTCACTGTTTTGAGCAATACTGCAGCAGCCTATTTTGTGTATAATATGGTTTTTATTGGCTAATGAAGGGGGTCTGGTCCTTCAAGTCTCAAGTGAGAAGAATACTATTGATGCTTGCATTTTGAACAGCATGTGCCTCAAGCCAAGAACCCGATTCTACAACCAATGCCCAAGCTAGGGCAGATCAGTGTTCAAACGTACAAAACATCTACACCTGACTTCAGCTGAGTTCCTTTGAAGATCCATGAAGGTAGGTACCTGTCCTGGTACCAAACATGGATAGGTTGCTAGCATTAATTTACTACCTTTTTCTTAGACTGGGACCTCATTTGAGAGCCAAGACCAGCATCTACACATGAACATTTTGCTTGACTCACGGTATGCAAATTGAGAAACACCTCATCCATCCTTTACACCAGTATGATCAGGAAAACAAACTGATGGATGATCCAGAAATAAAAAACATCGTTTATCAGCTTGCCTCAAGCCTGAGATTTTTTTTTTTTTGCTTTTTCCATAGCTACTAATCTTTCCTGACAAGAAGCTTTTGAGCAACTGCTTAGACGACAGAAAGCCCTAATTTGCACTGCCAGCAGTAAAGCTGTCTGTTCTGGAGGGCCAACACTTCCAAACACTCCTGTATGATATCCTTGCTGAGATGGTGATAAAGGAAGGGCTGGCTTGTGAAGTCCCCCTAGCTTGCCTTGCTAAAGAGCCATATCCATCAGTTGTGATCACAGTTGTGGCTTTTTACTTTGAACTAGAGTGTTAAGCATGTTTAAAGACTGAAATCATGCAAGTTATCCTGCTAGAACAAAATAAAGCAAGTTAATTTTAAGCAAGCTCCCCTAGAACAATAGCATGCATAAACAGAGCAGGTGGGAGAATAATTTGGATCCTGTAAACAAAATACAATTTACCACCAGATCCTCAGCTGATACCTACTGATCTGGTACCATCTCAGACCACCCTGCCAGCCTGAAGTGCAGAAGAGAATTGTCATCATGGCAAGGCAATCCTTGAGCTCTCGGCTTCCAGAAAAAACACAACCCCACCTTTTCCCCCTGCCTAAAAAGAACTCGAAACAGATTTATGAAACAGATTCCTGAAGGTTATCTTAAATGAAGAAATGGAATAAATCTCTGGATAGACAGTTTGCTTGTGTGTGCCAAGCATCTGTTTAGGGATCATTTATTTTTAAATGACTGCTAGTCTCAGGCAGGACCCATTTTAGATCACACTGTGAATAACCACCCCTTATCTCCCATGGCTACTTTTTAATATCTCTCCAGGATATTGAGCAGGAAGCCATGCCAATAGCTTCTGCAGTAAGTTACTGTAAGAAGATTCAGAGCAGGTAAAAAGAAAGAGTTATCGGATAAATCAAAGCGATTTTATTCAACTCTCAGGATGTCTCACCTGAGGTGAGCACCAGGGGCTGAGAACATAAGGCATCTTCACAAAGGTATCAGCAGTCTTAAACTTCACAGCTGCTCTGTCAGGGCAGTAGCCAGCCAAAGCTCTAGGAAAGTTTGGATTCAGTCTCAAATCCAGTGACTTTATACTTACTCAGATCTTGCTTTGTCACCCCTCATTTACTGCAGCCTGATCAGACACTACTGTGATTACATTAACACATTTTCAGAGGCTTGCAGCTCCCACCACTGGGGCACAGCAAGTCTCCATTTGCAGGCTGATAGCCCACAGCAGTACAAATGAGTTAAAGCCAACCTCCTTCTCAACAAGCTGCACCAGGCACACATGGAAGTCACCATCTCTCAGCCAAAAGGGCAGAAGCTCATTAAAATATGCTAACAAGGTCTCCTTACTTCACCTTTAATCTATGAAGGAAGTTACTTCTGTTTTCTCAGTTTCCCTTAGAGTCAGTCACTCCTGCCTGGGAAAGTATTTGATTGATTAGTCTATCTTTCTTCCACCATCTTTTAATTTCTTAATGTTTGATTTCTGTCTTGGTAAAGAGAGAAAAAGCCAAGTTAAAACAGACAGCAAGCATCTCCCTGATGACCTGTGAAAGAAAGCTTAATTAACACTTGGAAATCCCTCACATATCTCAAAATCACTCGCACTTGTGGATAGGCTGCTGCTCACAGCTGCCTTAAACATAGGCTTGTGGGTTGATTGTTAAAGCTGGAATTAGTATTAACATGTCTGTTAAAAACAGCATCCCAATATCCCTTGTACCCAGGCTAGCATTGTCAGCACATTTACTAGGGCTAACACAGGTAGAAGCAAAGGCAGTTTTGGGCCAGGAAAGCAAAATAAAGACAAAAATCTCTGGGTCCTGCTGTGAAATCAGAAGTGGTATTGATCAATTTTTTGGCCTTTAAGAAGCCCATACCCTCAGCATTTGTCAGGATGAGTTATCCCTCAAGATCATAAGCCCATAGCTCCATTACCCTCTGTTCTCCTGCTACAGAAATCAGAGATGACCGTTAGCCACTATGTGGGCACCACTGAAGTGGAGCCTGCTGCTTGTTTCCAAGCTTTTCCCTTGATGACAACCCACAAGGTTATGAATGTCACCAAGCTAGCAATCAGGCTAAACATTTCAAACTAGACTTTACACTAAAATTTACGCTATAAAAATTAGCTACAGATTGCCCAGAGACATTAGGCTCACCCAAACACCCCAAGGCACAAAGGCAGCTCCTTCCCTGCCAGCGAAACTTCACAATTAGCTGCCTCCTAAATTGCACAGCATTGCCTAAAAATCCAGGCTGATTTAAGGCATTGTAGCTCTTCTCAGGCAACAAACACAGAGAATCACCTTAGAAAAGCTTGACCGCACTTACTGATTGTGTAGCATCCCCCAAAAAAACCCAGAGCTCCTGAGACCACAGAAACAAATAAACTCCCACCCATGCAGGGGGATTAAATACCCCGAGAGCAAGGTGTGGCTGAGCAAGATTGGCCGGGAGGGAGGGCACTGGGGAGGCAGGGCTGGGCAAGAATAAATGCAGGTGGTGATGTAGGATGGGTCAGAAGTGTCTGTCCTGGTACTAGGGGGGACTAAACCCCTAGCTGCTAAAAATTGATATAGTTCGGTTGAAGATGGGATTGTGGTTTTTATACTGAAAAGGTTATGAAAAGTAAACCATAAGGAATTTCAAACACTTTATGTGAGCACTTTTAAATTGCTTTAAAATGCAAATGTCCTTCATACATCTTAGTTAAGAGTCAAAATTTAAATTTTGATCCTGGAGCAGGTTTTTTATCAAGGTCAGAAGTTCATTTATGATCTGAACCTCCTCAGAAGTGAGCTTTGTTCTCTCCTCTATCTCTAACCACTTTTTTTAAGCTTTCATGGCTCACTCAAAACACATTGTATTTTAAGCCGGACCAGACAAGAGAGGAGATAGAAAAAGCTACATTCAGGAAGTGGCATTCATACAAATAAATAAACAGCGAAGACTGCAGCTGACTTTCTGTTTTATTTCCTTTTGATTAGTTTAGAAAACAAAATGAATGCAGTATGTACAAAGCAATACAGGCTTTGTAAATCTCTTTTCATTCCAATGGTGTAATAAAGTGTGTCACATTTTCCTTTATTATAGTGCTTCCTTGTGGACTTAAAACTTGGATACAATAAACAAATCCACTCAGAACTGAAAGCTGAATCTTGGCAGGCAGGAAAGATCAGTTTAATATTAAAATAAAGGATTTTGGCTTGCTGGATAAAGAGCAGTGCAGACAGAATAGGAGTGAACGTGTCTTTAGCTTGATCTGCATTTCCACAGTCCTGAAATGAAATGTTTTCAAAGTTGCATTTTCCAGATGATTAATATAGTTAATTCATCATGGGATAGATATCCAAGACTTCTCCATAGAATTAGGAAGAAACTGAGTCTTTAAAGACACTGAAATTCAACTAAAAGTCACCTGGAATAATAAATAAGTGCAAGGAGCACTTGAGGCTTTCTGGCAAACTTCACATTGCTGTTCAGGGGTGGCTGATCTGGCCTTATACTGACCCAACAGTACATTAAAAGCCCACCAAGGACTAGATTCGGGCTTTTTGTCTCAAACAGACGAGAAAGTGCATCTGCATACGCAGCCCCCGACTCTCTGCATCTCTTCTGCTTTTCATGTCCTGTTCATTTCTCCTTTTCATCTCCAGAAAAAGGTTGTGAGCCTCATCCCCCTTGTCAGTGATGATTTTGCTATGGCCCCAAATTGTCAGGGATAAATGCATTTCTTAGAAAGTCCCTGGGCTCTCATTCCAGCTTTCCAGTTGGATTTGTGTGGGTTGAAATCACGTTCTTCAGATTATTCTAATTTCTGGTTTTTCTCCATCTGTGACTTGCAGATTTGTCCATCATAAAAATGGCAGTGGGGCAATGAATGGTATTAATAGAAGCAAATGATTTTACAAGCTTCAAAAAGTGCCATAAATCTAACCCTTAGAGCTAAATTTTCATAGCAGTCAGAGTGCAGTTACAGCTGGGAAAGTGACTGTAAAAACGAACCCTTTTTCCTCAACAGGTTTGCTCACGGAGGATGAAATTACCTCCAGACCAGTATCTCTCAACAGAGAGCTTGAATGAGGCTTTGTAATACGCGGTCTTTAAATTGCGGCCAGGCTCTTGATCACCCCCCATTTGACAGCCCCTGTTGTTACTGGGCTCATGTTGGGGTTGGTGCTCTGCAAGCACAGGCCAACGTCTGGCCAAACTCATCACCTGCGAACACAGACCCACAAACAGGCTCCTGATGGGGACATCTTACTGCGGGCCAGTGCTACTCCATATGGGTTTGACTTACCCTTTGGTGCCTGGTGCTAAAAGAGAAGCAATTTACTTCTCTCTTATGGTATAATCCCCCAAATTACCATCAGGAGAAGGCCCACCATGGGCAGTCGCAGCCCCTGAACATGATCTGAGCTGCCAGCAGACTCAGAGGAAGGGCCACATGGAAATTAAGTGGCAGCATGAGTCAGCATACAGATCACCGTAGCATGGCACAGAAATTATTCTGCAGATGCTTTAGCAAGAAATAACAGCTTGAATTTTTGTCTCCTGAACAGGAGTTAGACTTTGGTGTCTAACCCTTGATGCTTCTACTTACAACTCAATTTTCAAGATGTCTTGTGTGTACCAAAATACTTCCAACTGTTTTCTATTTGTCTCCTGAATCCAACACATCAGACAAATCAAGAGCTGGGAAATAAATTGCTGAAACATCCTTGCTGCTTGAAAGCTGTAGCATTTTACCTTCAACTTCGTTTGATGAAGACAATAAATACTTTCCTGTTCCCATCAAGCCTCTGTTGAGAAGCGAGGCTGATGCTATGTTAATCACTAGTGTGATGGTTAGTCATCAGGAAAGCTAACATTTCTCTCCCTGTAATAAACACTGAAACATCAGGGGACAAATGCCTAATTGGGAGGTTTTTACCAAATAGTAGAAACCACTAAGTGGCTGGCTGTCAATTAAAACTCTAATTTCATCTGAAAGTGATGTTGTTAACAAAGCTGATTTTGAATAGCAAAGAATTTGAACTAACAAATTAAGAAATAGAAATTCAGTAGGAGACCGACGGGGTGAGGAGCCTGGTTTGGAAATCACAGCCTCCTGTAGCCTGGCTACGGCTTCCAGCAATTTAACGCTGCTGACGGGAGTTTTCTGAGCTCCTGGTCCCAAAATGTTTTACAAATATGATGGAGTGCTTGCAAACAGAACAGCTGATGCACAAGAAGGGCATCTGCCTTCCCCAAGGTCAGATAACAAGCAGACAATGTCCAAGCACCAGCAGCAAGTGCCAAGTACTGTTAAGGGCTTTTCATTACTTCAGGACAGGCGCTGAATTACTCCAGCTACCTGTGTCGAATAAGTGATTTCCTTTTGCTCTTGCATGACTTGTGGAATGTGTACAACCACGGGGGTTCCTGGGAAGGTGCAGGGATAGGGCTTCAGTGCATGCGTTCTCTTTGTTCAAGATCGAGCGGATCTTCATGGGATTTGGGGTTTTTTTTGTTGAAAACGCCGTCTGTGAGGTCAGATCGCCTCGATGACATTTACTCTTTGCCCCTCATTTTAGTTATTCTGTGACTGAGTGGTTCTCTATCAGCCATGAGTCTAGTGGGGACCTATCCAAATTTGTACAACACCAGTTTGGGATTCGAGACATTTGGAAAAAAAAAACCCTGAGATGTCGTTTACTCCATGTAGGAGCTTTCCCTGTTCTGCCACATGCTGACATTTCTTACGCTCCAGATTTTCAGCGCAGTGTTTTTTGTCACTTCGCTTCAAAAGAGCTGATATTCCAGTGGCGCTAAATGCAGACGGTTTGTGAAGCTTTGTGATCAGAAGAGCACAGAAGACAGCACAGAAAACCCTGCTGTCGACTGGGGTAGCAACAGGGGACAAGTGGGAAACCTGTGTCGCCTTCAGAAACATCCCGCTCAGTGTCATCTGCCCCCCAGTTGCAGGGAAGTGTGGCTCTACTGGGAGCTGCTTGTTTTCTGGCTTTACAAAAAAAAAAGCAGTGTAGCCAGCTGCAGTTTGACCTTCAAGATCTTACTGTGGTTGGGGCCGAGGTAAATGCTTGCTTTGATTGAACGTCAGTCTTTCCCGTTAGATTTTCCAAGCGAGGTACACATGGACTAAGCAATTCTTTTCTATAGAGTTCAAGGTGCCTCTGACCCAGCCTCCTTTCTTAGAAAATCAGAGAGATTTTTGCACAGAAAAGAAAATCAAGGAACACAAAGCCTGACACAAACGCTTTCTAATCTCTTTATTTCTATACCAGTTGGAATCTATTGCATGTAGAAAACAGACCGGTAAGAGGCTCCTTTCTGTTGGAAGCCTAAATGCAAAGCTGCAGATGAACAGGTTTCATACATTTTCTCCTTTTTTTATGTGTGATATGGAAAAAATAGATGCAGGCTCCAAAGTACAGATCACATTTTTTCATGATAGGTATGAACTCACTGCACTTATGCTCACTTTCTGTTCCTGACAGTAATCCCTGTCTTCTCAACAACCAGAGCTAAAATTAGTTGTATATTTTGCAAACACATTTATTTTTTCGTGCTTTATATGCTCCCCATGCTGAAGGCTGAATCCAACTTGCATTAATATTTATGGAAAATCTCTTACTGATGTCAGAAGTACCTGGACCAAGCACGGAGTTTCTTGACAGAAGAGGTTTGCATTTATGTGACCTAAATAATATAAAGTGTATTATAGTGTTTATGCCACATCATACCCCAATAGAAATATAGGATTCCTCTGTGCAACTGCACACACATGAGCCTATATAATGAAAAGGAATATTAAAATGTGAACATCAATTCCAGTGATTAACATTTAGTACCAAATAAAAATTTAGATTACCAAAGGATATGGAGTGTAATGTGGAAAGCGGACAGTTAATTTAACTTGACAAATAGTTGTATGAGAACTGGAACTGGTGTTTGCAAACAATCTTTTACCTTGACTTTTTTTTTTACATTCTTACTAGGCATGAATCTATGAAGCAAAATTTTAAAACAGAAAAGTCATTTAGGAGCAACTTTAAAGCTTTATTTTAAACAGGTTTTATAATAATAAAAAAGAAAACATGTTCTGAACAGAAAATTTGGAACATTTCACCCTGAATGTTTTACTTTTATTCACTTATTTTTATCTACATGGGCTTTCAGGGAAGCTGAGGTTTCTGAGAGTAAGCATCTCTCCAGAATAGCTAGCGAATATGGAGATAATGTCTGAGAAGAAAACCCATAAAAATCGCTGTGTGATTTTTAAAAAAACATGTTTTAAGCAGGAAATGTGAAGTTTAAGTCAAACTAGACTATTTTAAAAGTCAGTGGATGAAACCAGCCACAGTAAATGCCTCTGGGCACAGCGCTGCATCCACTGCAGTGCTTTGGAGTGGCAGGAAAATCTCGCCCATGAAGCTTTCCTTAGGGCCATGCAAGACGGGAGCGGGAGCTGCGTTCGCAGGTCACGCCACCCCCAGCTATGGTTCGTGTCACTGCGCGGCACCCGGCCAGCCGCACTTACACCCAGCAAAGGGGGCACCCGCTACCAGCTCCCCAGGGCGGTCCCTGGACCTCATCGTCCTGCCGTGGGAGTCGGTAATTCCCAAATTCAGCCGACTCGGGTGTGTGGTTTCTGCCTCCCGCTGAAGTGAGGGTGGGAGGAGGCTCGAGTGCCTGATCAATATTCTTAGTCATAGCTGGGTTATTTAATTATCTGGGGGTGGGCTTGTTTTAAACCAGATTTTTCAACTCAGGCTATTAAAAAGCTTTTTCTATAAATACCCCTGCTGTACATCAAGACCCAGGGGAGGGTCCCTGCACTCTCATAATCTAATTTGTGGGAGTGGGAGTTCAGCAAAGAAATGCATCTGAGCAGGAAGCTTTTCAGACTGAAAGCCACCTTGAACCCCCCCTACACTCAAAAGCCTCCATTTAGCCCCAGCCTGCAGAGAAGGTGCCTCCTTTTCCAGCCTCTTCCCGGCCAGGCGCCTCCGGTGAGCTGTGAGAGCAGTGATCCATCTCCCCTCGGGAATGTGGCCCCCAGTACGGGGTTGCCTGGAAGGCTGTCAAGAGCCACTTTGGCTAATTGCAATCCTGGCTTAAAAGCAGCAAGGGTGCAAAGCAACAGCAGCCTAATGCAGGACCAAAGGTTAATGCACAATTACACGAAAGCATTTAATCTTACAGAAAAGAAAAGGTGCATTTATGTATTTATTTGCTTGGGTTTGTCCCTTTAAAAGGAAAAATCTGCTCCACAACCAAGGAACGGCACATTAAAAAGGAAACACCCCCTTTCTCCCGAGCTCCTGTGCTCCCTGGCAGATGCCTCTGCTCTTTCTGCAGTGTCCTTGGTGGCGTTGCGGCCGCATCTCCCATCGCAGGGCACGCTGCTGCAGCCCCGAGCAGACATTGCCTCATCGGGCCCTGCCCCGAGCTCCGGGGGTCCCTGCGGAGCCCAGGGCTCCCGTCAGGCTCTGTCTCTGGATAGCGTACAAAAAAAAGCAAATGGCAATCAGCTGCCAGGCTGCAGCACAGAGGAGACTGAACTATTTTGATTAATGAGAGCTGATGCACATCCAAGCCCCACTTTCTCAGCGAGTGATGCACAATAAAGAAAACTCCCTGCCAATGACATGTCGGGGCAGGAGGGGGAATGAGAATAATACATCAACTCAGCAGCAGCGCTCAGAAAGGGCAGCACACCTAGGGAGCAGGCGAGACCTTTAATAACAGAAATTTTTTCCTGTGCAGGAGGCGTTTGCTTTTGTGACAGCCCACGCCAGGAAGGCGGCAGGGAGCCGAGGGAAGTTTGTTCCTGGGTGAGATCTGATGGATGATGAATGATGCTGGCTGCAGCCGGCAGCTCTTTTGGGGACCTGCCACCAGGCTGGGCAGTGATGTCGGAGCTGCAGCTCCTAAGCAGCAGCTTGGCTGCCGCTCTCCTGAAGGAGTTTATGGGGGCAGAGCCTGATCCAAAAGTTAAGACTCACCGAGACTGGCAGCTCGCGGGAATTGGTCCGTGTGGGCTTGATCTTCCCCTGAAATAAAACTGGGAAGTCCTTGGAACCGTAACAGATTTGCAAACCAAAGCTAATTTGCACCAGCTAAGCATCTGCTACCTCCAGCAGATCTGCCTTCAGAGGAACCGGGCAAATTTATGCTTTCAGGGAATCTGACCCTAAATACATAGGGGGGTTCTGAGGTGGCAGTCATTCCCTGGTATCAGGGCACGGGTCCGTCTCCTGCATTCATCTTAAAACCTGACCTGCTGTGCCCATCTGCTCCAGACATCAAGATCAATATTTTCAGCGAATAACAGTGAGATTTGCACACAAAACCGTGCAGTCAATCAAAAAGTTTGTAGAATTGTTTTTCCCCACCCCTTGGCTGTTGAAGTGCCTGGAGGGTGTTAGCAATGGCTAAAAGCACTGACCTCTCACTTCTCCACAGCTGTTGTTATAATGTGGGTAGTCTTATTCACCTCCCAAAGGGCCAGAGAGCCGTATCGCATCGAGGCACTGCCTTGGCAGCGCTGGGCAGCGGGGACTCAAGAGTCAGAGGTGGGAAGAACGGCTTTCTCAGACCCTCCCGATATCAATTATTTAGTAAAAGATGAGGCCCAGCCGTACAGCCAGGGCAAATCTTGTCTGATGAAAAAAGCTGCAAAGTCTGAAGAAAGGAAAACTCCACGTGGTGCTCAGCACCTGCTGGGAAAAGGGATGCAGATGGTACAATACAAGCCGGGCTGCAGAAGGGAGACAGAAACACTCTGCTGCCTTGACTTCAATCCTGTCTCTGTTTCATCCTCTCCCCAAACTTACCGGTCATTGATTTGTGCCCCTGTGCACTTCCAGGCAAAGTTTATCTGAGCCAGTGCCAGCCCCGGAGCCTTCCTGCAGCCGGGTTTTTCGTTGTGGTCAGCACGCTGCGGATGAGTAAGACATTTCTGATTAATGGGAGGGGGTAGAGTCTGCTCAAGAAAGCAATGAAACACTGAGCCAGGAAAGCAAGTTTTGGCCTGACACATGCTGTAATATTTCAAGTGGTGATAGTCTACAGGAATGAGATATGCTGTAAACCTGTGATGGGCTGTGTAGGGAACTCATTATAAAAGCAAGTAGGATTCAGCGCCTTCCAGGGCGTCTGGGGTCCAACACTGTGTAATGCAATTCTCCTCCTGGTAGCTCTCTAAGGAGAGAATTGCTGTTACCCACATTTTACAGGCAGAGAATTTAGGTTTATCCCAAAGAACACGTTGAGCAGAACAGAGAATGAAACCTCAGTCTCCTTAACCAGAGCTCGCTGTCCTAGAGACCGAGCCATCCACCTTTCGGCAGGTGCCTGCAGAGAAAGCAGAAGGTGAGCAAGCTGTGAGCAAACCTTACATCCTTTCCTGCATCTCCTTTGACCCGTCACATCCAAAACATGAGCAGCACATCACGGGGCTGGTGGGAAGATGCCTTCCCAGACACAAGGTCTGGTACATCAGCTGGTGAGCAGGGCCACCAAAGCCCGCGGGGTGAGCAGGGCCTGGCACCAAGGCTGAGGGGCTGCAGGGCAGGGTGCAATGTTCTTGATTCCCCATTTTGTGACTGGTGTAACAAGCTAAAACAGAGCTGCCTTCAGGCAAAACACAAGCTCTTAGTGGCTCAAAGTCCCCTGCCTCTGATCCTCACCTACAGTAATGTCATTTTACACCTGCCATTGTGTCTGATTACTTTAAAGATCTTGCCAGAAATAAGAAAAATCCTATAGATACTGTTCATACATACATATCTCATCCTGTCTTTTCCCCATATCTGAAACAAATATTACCCAGCTAAAAGCCAGAGGTTGAATTCCCCTTGAAGATCTTGGCAGGTACCGTGCTTGCCATTAGTGAAACATCGCTTTTACCAATAGATTTCTCATCAAGACCCTCCCTGCAATGCCGTATCGATCGCCGAGCAGGCGGAGGGGCCGGGGAACACCTGCGCTCCTCGTCTCGGTCCCCGCGGCCACGGAGCCTTTATTAGGATGTATGGTGGAGGCTGTTGATAAGTGATGTCCGGGAGCCAGGCAGGCCCTTGGCTAATCGCACCGGCCGTCGATAAAGCTGTTTTAGCAGCACAGCTGCCATCTCCCTGGACGGTGACCACCGAGCAGCGAGGCTGTTTCTGCGGGGGGGAAGGGGGAGATCAGCTGGGCTCCTTTCCTCTGCGGTGCTGTCAGTGGGTCGTTTTCTATCAGGGCATGAGACTCAGGGCACACGGGGCAGTATTTCCCAACGGGCAGTCGCCGAAACAAAGGAGGCCCCTGCAGTTTCAGATGAAAGAAGGAACGGAGCCAGTTTGTTTAGAAAAAAAAAAAAAAAAGAAAAAAAGACATACTTTTGTGGATAGTCTGGTTCTAGAGGTGCAAAAGATAACAGCAGAGCCGTTATGCCCACACAGAAACACACAAGCCACCAACATCCACCGATGGGAACAGACTGCCCACTGTCTACTGCAGAACGACTGAGATTTCATTTGCCTTTATTTTTAGGCTCTCGATCTGAAACAGCTCAGAGAGAGACGACTGCTGGAAGGAGAGCACTTGGGGTTTTCTCAAATGCCGCCCTCTTTAATAGCCGCAGAAGGCACCCACCCGATCTTAGCAGCCACCTTAGCCCTGGACCAGACCCAGATAACCAAATGTGATGCTGGATGTCTCTTTTAACCTCCCAGCTCTTCTCTGAGCCCACGGGGCACCCAGCACTGCTCCATGTCTGGAAAAAAAAAAAAACAAAATGAATCAACGAGGAAGAACAGGGTGACTCTGTCATCTATATATAGCCCATAAGTGGTGCCAAGCCAAATGTAGGTTACTATAACATGTGAATCATCCTGCTTTGAAGAGCAAGGATGAAAATAAGGGATGTGAGAAGGGGGTGGGGGTAGAAGTGGTTATAAAATCCTGCCTTGATTGACTACAAGTTGTGGTTTGCCAACAGTCTCTAGACAAGAGTATGTAGCATGATGTGCCTGTTCCCACTATGTTGGAGAGGATCTGCCTGTAATTCCCAACCAATGTGCCAGCAAAGTACCGTAAATATGCCAGCACTGACAAAAGAAATCAGAACAGCTTATCTGGTTGAATATCTATGGCTGATTCCCCGTAAAACACAGGGAAGTAGTTCCTAATGGGCAGGGCACGAGGCTTGCAAGGCTCATTTCTTTCCTAATCCTCATTCTTCTTTTAGCTCCATCTCTGTGTCTGTGGAAGGGGCTTAAAGATAATGGCCCTCCTTCTACATCTCTTTGAGACAGAGTAATGAAACATGCAACAGAAGGAGGTAGGTACCACGAGTATCCAGTGTCAGTGGGTACCAGCAATGCTAAGAAACAGATCCAGAAATTATAAGCAACTTGGTATTTTAGCTTAAATGCGCCCCACTGCAAAGGCACAGCATGCGCTAGGGACCTCGTGCAGGTCTCACTGCCACGGTGCGATGCACTGGGGAGTCCGTTCTCTTACGGATGTTTTATGACCCATGTGCAAATGAGGTGATGCAGTGGGTTACTGTGACTGTTACTGGAAGTCGGGGCTAGCAGTCCCTGCGCGTGGTGCTTTTTTAATTGGCATAGTCAGTAACACATAAATGTGTGTGCTTTCTCCCTGCTCCTCCAAGTGTGATGTTTTTCACACTTAGCAATAGCGTAGAGGTCCCCCGAGCTTTGAGCACCACTATAAAGGTAGGAGAAAAAGACAGCATACAGGGTTAGCAAAAATAGCGGTGATAAACAGAGAGTTTCTTACAGGGAGGCAGGAAGGAAGGGAAGACATTTTAGTGCTAATGTGCCAGAGCAATATGGCATAGAAGCAGAAGAAAAGAAAAAGGTCGCTGCATGAGCAAGTTAACATCCCCTGCCAGGAGCATCACTGAGTTTGCAGAGAGGTAAAACAGAAAGGTCTGCCCCTTTCCTGCAAGAAAACATGCACTGAAAAGAAACCGAGAGGCAGAAACTAGGACACAAGCTTCCCCTTCAGTAACACCTCCTATGTGGAGGAGAAAGGGTAGAGCAGAGCCTCGCTAACATGCGGGGGCCACCCGGCTCCCGGTGCCATGCGGTCCCCGTCGCATCCCTCCCACGCACCGTGCCGCTGTGCTCTCTCTCCTGCTTCTGCAGTGCAGAGGTCCCCGTGTCCACGGCCGCTCTGTTGCCTGGGGTTGGTACACGGCCACCTCACTCGCTCAGGGTGTCTTAGAGTGTGCCAAAGCATCGCTGATTTAAAGCTCTTCCCCCGGACTTTGGGACTGTTTGTTGCCAGAGTCTCCCTCAGACAGAACTGAAGAGACGTGCCAGCAGAAAGGACAGACTGTAGCTGGGAAAAGAGAGAAAGAGAGAAAGAGGGAACACATTTGGGCTAAAAACACCCTTGGAAGTGAGGGTTAGCTCGTACTTTTGTACCACAGCCCTGTTCCAGGAGCGCTGTTGAAGCAAGCTCCTCTTAGAGGCAGTGAAAGAGGTTTTTGCTCCTTGGGAGACTGGAGGACTGCTGCAAACCTTGTGGCTTTTGGCATTTTCCTTGGCAGCTACCCAACAGCCTTCCATGCTCCAGCCTTTAGGGATCAATCACCCACTCTAATGTTTAAGGTAATTCTGTTCCTGCTTACATGAAGGAAGCTATGCCATTAAAGTTGCCAGGTCCGAGGACTTAATTAGCATTTGCTCTGCAAAACTGAAGTCTTCTAATGCAGCTGGTGCTAAATCTGAACCACTATTAATCCCATCTCAAGCTTTGGTCTTTAGGGTCGTTGCAGAAGGGAACTGTGAAATGCTAATGGTCAGAAACCTGATGGGGACCATCAATAGAAAGGCAAAAGGTCTGAGGAGTCTGATTCAGCCACCAGCAAAAAAGACCTTTCGTGTTATTTGTATCACCTGCTTTTCCTGGACTAATTTAGCCTTTAATTATTTGTCTCACACATTAATTTCCGTACGTATTAATAGCAGCTTACCAATCCAGCATGATCTTCCTCTGTGTTTGGAAGACTCTGCGCCTCGTAGTAAGTGCCTTTTCCCCATGGGGTTGTCTGAGGAAGGGAGGAGGAAATGCAATCTTGTGGTCTGCAATGCAATAGCGTAGTCATAAAAGCTCCTTTGGGCACATCGTGTGTGTGAGGGACCAGCACTCAGTACCTGGTTTTCAAGTTAAAAAAGAAAAATCTGTTCAGCCCTCTTTGTGCAGTCCTTCCATAAATAAATAGGAACCCTTCCTTGCCAGCATACAGTCCCTTGAGCAAGGGTACAAATGATAAGCACCTGAGCTTGTTTTTTTCTAAAATTATATGAAATGAAACTTCTGACAAATTCAATACAACCAAAAAAAGCCCATTCCTCCTAAGAGTCTCATAAAAACCTATGCCCATTTTTCTTTTGAAAAAAATCATTAGCCCTACACATTAGACAGCAAAATGTAATGTAATGAAATGTTTGCCATAGAAGGGAAATAGTCTGGAATACAGATGGTAAATATTCATAGAAAGTTGCTAGCTGTGAAATATTTGGTGGAAAATATACAGTGAGCATTAATAAATTTATACCCAAGGAATACAAATCAAGGGAAGTAGTAAGTATTTGTGCAGTCTAGCTGGAAGTATTTCATGATACAGACACACAGATCTTTCTCTCCCTGTCTTGTTACCTGAGAAGAACTATTCCATATCTATAAATATCTGGCGACACCGGCCAGCAAGGGCGGCCGTACTGCAGAGGTGCTACAATACAATCCCCCCGAAGAGTTCTAACATCACTGTGCATGGGAAAATGATGTTTCCAGTCTAACGACTGCTGTAATGAATCATGGCTAGTGCCGCAGCAGAGATTTCCAGCCCCGAGAGCGTCCCCATCTGCCATCTGAGCCGGGGGGAAGGCTCCTCTCCTTTGATCCTGCCAGAGACTGAGCCCCCAGGGGACCGCTCTTAGGGAAAGCGGCACAACCAGCACTGCCGGAAGGGCACGAACCGATGAGTATCCGCAATCACGCAAGGTCATTTTACTGGTTCCCTCCTCACAGCTGTTGGTTACTACCTCCTCCTTGACATTTCATACCCTCTACAGAACTCCTCTACATTTTTATTTTTATTATTCTGGCTCTGATCATCTTCGTTGCTGGATTTCAATGCACAAAAAAATTTAACAATTTTAGCCATATCATCTTAATGACACCACCAGGTAGAGGGAGCATCCCTCATTTGTCAGGATGTGAAAAAAATTAGGCCACACATTTCCCAGTCCCCACAAGCTTCTAAAGAAAAGCTTTTTCCGTAGATAAAATGCATAAAATAACTGCATAGTAGCTCCGATGTCTAGTCCTCAGAGCTTAAAACTTCGTGTCTTAAAAAAAAAATCTATTTTTGTATCTGTCTTTCAGAACATGTTCTTTGCATTACATATAAATGCTATCCATTAACATTAATTGCGCTTCAAGCCCATTATCACTTAGACATCCATTATCATCCAGAACATCCTCCACACCTCTCTTCTCACAGTCCTCTGATTCACAGATGTCTTTAAGATGTGCAGCAGCACCACTCAGCTGTTCAGTTCAGGAGTTTTTCACAGTCTTTTAAGGATAAAATGTATAAAAACCCCTCCTGTAATCAGGAATTTAAGAATGTGCCCCCCCGGCACACCTCTGCACGTAGCTGCCTTTCTCCTGAAATCAGCATTTCCCTGTAAGTTCCATGTTCACAAACTGCACATCAAGGATTTCCCAGTTTCTGTCTCGTTTTCTGAAGGTGGAACATAAAAAAAGCCTCGAAAGCAGTCTGGTGGAGAGCACACTGATGAAACGAATACTTGGACATGTTTAATTCATCAAGCAGAAGCTGAAATTTGTGGAAGGAGAAGCTCCAGCCCAGGCTGTTGCTGACTCACGCGAGTCTGGCTTAAGACCATTTTGGGCTCATACCTGCAGAGACGCGAACGGGAGAGGAGTGACCCATATATCGATCCGCAGCGACAGCAACACTCAAAGCCACAGGAAGGAATCAAGGAATCAAGTGGGTTTCTTGCTGTGCCCTTGACCTGAACCTTGGAAAAAAGTCTTTTTTTTTTCCTACTCCCCCTCTACAGATAAAACCTGGTTATTTTTGATGTTAAACGTAAATTGCCTTAAAATGGCCTGATACAAAGGGGTCTCTTCAGGTAAGGGGAGTAGGGAACTCAAGCCCTCCCAGCAAGGAAGCTCCTCTGACGTGTCAGATGTGGGGACACAAAACTCACATCTCGTACCTAAACCGCTTGGGCAGAGGCTCAGGTCCAGCCTGAAGCCTGAAGCCCACCCGTCCTGCCGACTACTGCAGCACCCCATCCTCCCACCAGCATCCATTTCTACTTCATGAACTTCTCCGGTTCTCGGTTTTATGCAGGACGATCCTTTTGCCAGCACATTTTAATCCTGTTTTTCAACCAGCCATGTTAAGCACCCAATTTGCTCCAAAATCATCCAGCCTGAACAAAAGGCAATAAACCCTTCCGGAACGCTCCGTTGAGGTAGCACAATTACCTGTAGCAAATGGAAATGACTCTGCGAGAGAAAATTGCTCTGCAAAGGGAACTATGTTGGGAGAGTCTAATAAAGGTGGAAAAACCAGAAATGAGCCCCCAGCTTCTGAAGAACAGGAGGGAACGAGCAAAGCCGGAGCACAGCCGGGGGGAGCAGCAGGATCCCCAGCCAGCGTTCAGGCCGTGGATGCTGGCTTGCTGGTTGGGCTCGGTCAAGTCGCTTTTGGATGTGCAGCTGAGGGAGATGTCTCGTCTGTGAAACGCATCTCTCATCATGCTGGCTTGTAAGGGGGCTTTGCTAGCAACTGTGCCATTTAAATATCCTGAAGTACAGATTAAAAAATTAACGCAGTGTTCAGAGAGCGAAACGTGCTGCTCTGCTGTGCAACAAAAGGAAGGAGAAAGCAAGGCAATTCTAAAACCTTCCCAAGACCACGCTATTCTGCCAAGTCACCGCTGTTTTCCTTAAGGGACTGGCAGTCTCCCGCGCACCACAGGAGTGCAGTGGTTTGCCGTGTAAAACAGAGAGGCTCCAGATGCAGGATGCGATGATAAAGCTGGCGCTGGCTCCCGGGGAAGGAGAGCTCAGCCAGCACAGGGGGCTGTTACCAGCCCCGCTTCATTTGTCACTGCTGATCTGACACACATTATTTATTTAGAAAGAAAAATTTGAAAAGCACAGAAGTTTTTCCCCTGACCTCTGGAACCTATTGATTGCTGCTCTGTAAAAGAAATTAGGCTCCATTTACACTTACAGAATACCCCTCTGCTACTGCAGAACAGCGTTTGAAGGTTATATCGAGCCCCTACGCACAGAGTTACCACACGGAGCTGCTCCAAATGAACCTGCCTCGTTCCTTTTCATATCGCTTTTCAAACATCTTCATCCTAATTAAAAGACATTTTTCACTAGTACGCAAGGATGCTAAAAACTGCAAATGAAGACAAGATCTGGCATGTAGAACGTTTCCTTTCTACGTTTAAAGGAGGTGATGCAGTTCCTGTGGGTGAAAAACAACAATTTGAAAAGAATCCAACCTTTTCTGCAGAAGAAAAAAAAAAAAAGCGGTTCTTGGCATTCATATTTTAACGCTGAGAGTGGCTATTCTCAGCCTTAGTCTACAGTGTCTGTGTCGATAAACACGGGATCTCTCAGCACGAGTCCCCGTCGAAGGCAGCCGTGGTCCCAGCACCCCAGCCCTGCGCCCCGGGCAGCACCGGCGGCCCAGGGACTCTGCTGGGGAGGACCGCAGCCGCATCAAGGACGGAGGCAATGTTCAGAATGGTGCCAGCCGTCACCTTTTCTCTTTTATTAATGGCAAAAGGTATGGGATTAAGAAAAGCGCCAAGAACTGTCAGGAAAGAGGGTGGGGATTCTTCCAGACAACAAATAAATATTATGAATCTATTTCTATAAGCAGGATTGGGTGCAAACAAGAAGTTGTACAAGCATGTTGGTCGCAAACTGGGAACTGAAGGCAGCAGACGCACGCTTTGGGTGCGAAACCAATCAGCCTGACCAATGCAAAATGCTAAGAAGGCTTCTTTTGGAAAAGGCAAAATGCTTTGGCGTTAATCCCAGAGTTATTTCTCCTTGTGACCAGCCTATATCAGGACAAAGCATCAGAGAAGCCAGACGACTGATGAGAATCATTAGCTTTTCATTAGAGCCTTTCATCTTGACAGAAAATTTCATATTGCATCTTTTGATTTAATGACCTGTTCAAACAATTAGCTGAAACAATTAAAATCGGGGACTGGAAGGAGTGGTTTTGGCTTATGATGGAAATGCACTAAAAACTCAATCCGACAAATTTGTTCATCCCCCTCTTACAAAAGTTTCCAAAACCACTGAACTCACAGTGAGAACTTTCTTTTAATATTGCTATAATTAGGGTTAGCAAAGAGGTGGAGAACATTAAGATCTAATAAATGCACCACACAAGAGTAAACAAATTACTTTGTTGGATGCTGCGCAGTGGAGTTATTAACTCAGCAGCCTCCGGGGCCGCGCTGCGCTGCTGGGAACGCAGAACAACAGAGCAGCGATTTCTTGGGGCCAGCTTGAAGCTGTGCGGAATCTGTACTTTAAGTATAGATTTTCTATACCATATGGGGTTTTGTGTAGAGTAACGAGATGCCTGTTCATCCCTGCTTCTGACGGGAGCAGTGGGGTGATGGACTAATGTTACCAAAATATTCAGGAGAAAAAACTTTTTTTTTTTTTTAAATATGAACTTTATTTTACACAGCCAACGGATCCTTAGCAATCGTTTCTGTTCTCAGCTGAGAAGCACTGGGAACACCAGCCTATGTTCACAGCTGCGTCCATGTGGTTCTACAAGCAAGTTGTGCAAAAGGCAGCACCTCCGACGCGTGACCAGCCAGTGTGAGAGCGCGGCACTGGAGAGGTGACAGAGGTGACACTTCTTCCAAAGGAAAATTGCTGGGGTTGTGAGCGTGCCTAATAAATCCTATAATATTTTAAATATTTTCTTTGTTTTTATATCGCATATAGCGGCCCTAGCCGAATGGCGTAGTTACGTACGCCTTTCTAGCACACGTAGCGGTCAGACCATGTGGTTGCTTGTCTCTGAGACGACTCCGTTCCCAGACAAAGGTCAGGTGAGCGAGCAGAGGAGGACCAGAAGGCCATTCCCCCCGCGCCACCGCTCTGGGCAGGGATGTCTTGATGAATTCAGCGGGAGTTCTGCATACAAAATGATGGCAGGTTACGGCCCATAAAGTTCTGTTTTAATAACACCACGCTAAGTTATCCTTGGTTTATTGAGAGGCATTTAATTACCAGAACGGACACCAGCATGGCAGCCAGTTCTGCAAACCCTATTCAGAGAGAGTAAAATTGACTTTGTTGTAGGGGCTCAAGATGGGACCGAGCTACAACTTAAAGCAGAGAATTTCATACATGAGTTGTTCTCATTACTGAGAGATGATAAAAAACACCTCCCTTTTATCTGGTAATTCTCATCAGTGGATCTCAAATGCATTGCGATGAAGATCGTTTCATTAGTTTCATTACCTCCATATTCATTAGGCAGGAACAGAAGCACAGCGAGATGAAATGCTGCAGCCACGTGCAGCCGGCGAACAAGTGGCAGAGGTGGAAAGAGGGGCCATGTTTGGAGACCATGCAGACCCTGCTACCTCATTACTGGATGAAAGATTTTATTACCAAGAACTACAGCTATCGAAATAAGAGCTGCTCACAGAAAAAGTTTGAAGTCCCACAGAGGAACAAGCAGGCTCAGTTCCTTTGCACCATGCGCATAAAAAAATACGCTGCGGATTGCATTTGTGTTATACAAATAACGCTCGTAGCACAAATGGAAGGAAGGGCACAATTAGGGCAAATTACAGCCCACAGTGGGTGCTGCAATCAAGCAGCTACGCTGTGCAGGTACCACCTCTCCCTGGTAGACAAAATATATGGAAGATGAGATGAATCTGTGCACACACAACCAGACAGGGTTTTCTTCCAGCTCCAGAAGCAGCTGATGGGGAAGGGTGGCTCTGGGTGCCGGCGCAGCGCTGCAGACCACAAAACTGGCCATAATTTGCGACACGTGATGGGGCAGACCTTGCCCTGGGCTGGTGCCTCCAGCGCTGCCACCACCGTTTGTCTGTGGGGCTGCGGTAGGCTCCCCGCATCCCACACCCACCCCACGGCACGATGGTGCTCGGAGTTGGTGAGTCAGGCCCCCACGTACACGCAGCAAACAGGCACTCGGTCTTCTCGGTGCCGAATGAGTAATGAGTGGGGGTGCAGAGCGAGCGGTGGCATTGGGCAGCGTGGTCTGACGGGGAGAAAAGGGCCGTAGCAGAAAAAACAGGGAAGCAAGTTGGGGAAGGTAAACTATGTGGTGTGTCCAGGGTAAGGTCCTCATCCAAACCTGGCTTAAAGAGGGAAGTTATTTTCCTTTCCTTCTCATTACGGGGCTAACGAGGCCATGCCTCTTCCCTCTGTAGCATTGACTCGTCAGGCTCCCGCGCTCCTGGAAGAAGCTGCCTGGGCAGGAGGCTGCTCTCATTTGCACCGGTGCCGCTGACGTTAGCAGCCAACCCCTGGGACTTTGTTCTCTTTCCACTGCAGTTCTGCAGCCTGTCACTCTGGCAAGGGCATAAATTTACTCCTGACTTTCCCTGGCATGTGCAGGAAGAGTCTATTCTGATCCTCAATGCCAAAGTCAGGTCCGTTTGTGACGGCTTTTGTGCACGGTGTGATGTGTCAGTCCCTTCCTGAAGGGTACGTTATCGCTTGCTCTGGGATGTTGTATTAGTGCCTCTAACAAAACAGCGTGTAAAGATCGTGTTCCCCAAATGACGGCGATAGCAGAATAGATAATTTCATTTAGAAAAAGCTGTTGAACAGGAGGGAAAGCTGGTTAAGGAGACTGATTTATGGCAGTGAAGGATCTGTCATATCAGAGGTGAGTGTTGTTGATGGAAAGGATCATAAAAATCCCAGCGAAATCTCGCTAGCTGCCCGAGTCTGACCTTATGGAAACTCCCACCGAATCCCACTCAAAGGTAAAGCCGTGGAAGGCTGCCGGTCCGTGCCCGCTGCCTGGCTGACCTGGGCAATCAACACCACACTGAGGACAAACCAGGGGAGCTGGTGATCCAGGGAGAGCCGTGGATAAGAAAAGGTGAGAAACGTTACCATGGTCAGGCTGGATGGAGTTTTCAGTAAACAGCGTGATCTCTGTTTCGTATCATGACATTATAACTGTTGGACACAGCTAAAATAGTTGGACGTGATTGTACTTTATGGGGCACTAAGAGGGAACAGCAGCATCTACAGAATGGATGTTGTTTCTGCCATTGATAGGAGAGGACACGGCATTAAAATAGGAAAAAATCAGCAGAAAAACCAGTGTGAGTCACTGGAACAGGTTTGTCGCAATCTTGACCGCTGGCATAATGATGGAGAGGTCACTGCAAGGCAGAGACATGGGGGAAATGGATGCGGTGATGCAGAGGGAGCAGACTATGGCATATCAGAAGAAATTAGATTATTAGATAAAGCTTCCTCTTGTTCTCCACAAAAATTGAATAATTCCCATTGGCTATTTAAGAAAATTGGGTTAAGAGATCAGTTGGGGGAATTTTGTTTGCTTTATTTTTTAATTCTGAAACCTACAGACTTTACATTTGACAAAGCTTCGGACCTAACCTGCCCTGCCAAGGCAAGGAGCATTTCAAATGATGATGCAGAATGTTCTGACCTTGAAATTTACAGGTGATAACGTTTAAATTCTTTTCTCAAAGTGTTTTCTAAATGCATTTAATTGACATGGAGTCAGCTGATGAGAGACAATGCTAATATGAGGCTTGGAAATTAAAAAAAAAAAAAGCAATGCAGCAAATTCCACCAAGTTTGCACGTCATGGTCTTGCAGCATCACTGTGACCGCACCGTTACTGAAGGTCACTGGAATTTCTGTATATCGATATCTTTTCTATCCCTGTAGGTCCTTCTCACACTCACCTTTGATGGGGGGAAGACAGAAAGAAGTCCGAGTGGCGGCCGTGCCGATAGAGGATCAGCTGGACAAATACTTGCAAAGCAGAAATGTTGGAGTCTCAAAGCAATGAAATGCCTACAGGACTCCAAAGAGTATAATTGTTTCAAGGAATATAGAATTACATTCTAAACTGTCAAATGTAGAAAAACACATTTTTGATGACCTTTCCTTCCATTCCAAATGGAAAACAAGCTCCATCTTAGAGAGTCACTGGTATAATCAAATGTGCAGCTGTCCAGAGCAATCATTGATTTTTTTTTTTTTGTTTTAAAAAAAGCGCACTAAAAATTACCTTTGTCCTTTCCATTTTTAAATCACATTATGGAATCATTTCAGAACCGCCACAGGCAGCTCCCTGTAAACATCTCTCTCCTGCTTCATCCCTTCAGGATGGATGGCCTTCCCAGCCTGGCCTGTGTGCGTGTTCTGTACGCTCCAGCTTTTACTTGGCATAATCTGACACCGTTGCTTTTAAACTTGTTTAAAAACTTCTGAATTTTACTCCAGCTGAGGACCTTGAGACAAAGGAAGACTTAGAGCTCCTGCTTAATCAAGACTTCAAAGGAGCTATGTCTATTTTTTTTTCCAGTAAAATGAGTTTGCAAAATGTATTACTAAAATTATTGATTTTTCTGCTGTGAGTGTCTGCATGATTCGATTTGATTTGTATTTATTGCTTCCCTCCTAATCAGCTTATAGTTATTTCTACTAAGAATATTCTTTAGATGTTATAAGACTAGAGAAATTGAACTGACATTCCAGCCAAAAAGCAGCTCAGATTTCTGTATGTAGCTTTACAAACATAAAGAATATCTTACAAAGCAAGCCCATCCCCGTAATTCCCTATCCAATTCAAGCAGAGATCATGAGCCTGATACACAGGGTTCACATTTCTGTCACAAAAACCATAGGGCAATCGTCTCAGACCATGGGCGGTTTCAAGAGATGATGCAGTAAATCACGGACTCTGTTGTTGCATTTTGCGACCACATGTAAGAAAGTTGGTCCAGTTGCTGCAAAGAGCGATCTGTATTTAACTAAGGCCCTCGCGCAATTTTACATTTGCAGTTCAACGCGTGGTTCTCATCCGGCAATATTTGATAAGCTGTTGGAAGAACATTTGAATCTGGCATTTGTTTAGGAAGAAAGCTGAAGCAGGTCGTAGCAAGGAGTCCTAAGAGATGAAATGCCACCATGCTATCGCAATTCAAAGAAAAGCAGAACGACGAGGTTGCCCAGGCTCCTCTGAGCTCCTTGGCTAAACTGAGAAGATAATTCCTATCACAACATTGTCAGATTTTTCACCCATAAAGCCTTTGCACGAGGTAAGTCCTCCAAGCAGGACTACTTTAATATTCCCCTCTTTCTTAAGTTTGCTGTAAAACATTCTTACCTGAAAAATTTCTTCAGCTCTTTTCAACATTTTCTGTAGAGGTCTACATCAGAAAAATAAACTATCTTTATATACCGCATCTAAATAATAACTGATCCCTCAGAGATCTCTGTAGCCTTCTGCAGCATAGACTCTTCCTTTAGCACTAATTAAAAAGAAGAAGGAGTCATTGCAGTTATGTAGAGCCGTCACTGAGCTACAGCCTTTCATTGGCTTTCTCTATGCAAATCAATTAACCATCCAGCATGAGAGCAATTAACCTAGATACCAATTAGTCTAGCAGGGAGAACATGTTTCCTTGTATCGGGCCTTTTATTTTAGAAATCAGAATCATCCACATTCAAGTGCACTTTTTTGCCTCAGTTAAAAGCAAGTCAATAAGAGAAAGCAAAGTCAAAGGTCAGAGAGAAGAAGCAGGGTGCAGCGGTTGCTTTGTGAGAAGTAAGGGCTAACGTAAATGTGAGTGCAAAAGCAGAGTGACGGCAAACACAGGAGATAAATAGAAATGCATATGGAGGAGCCAAGCCCACAGACAAATTAGTAACAGCTGCCACACATCGTCTGGTAACTGCCTGCAGTTGGGTCCATGCATTTACATGCACAAATCCTCATGGGTTACAGGGTTTCTTCCCAACTAGAGCAAATGTAGGCATCTCTGAAATGAGTGGAGCAACACTGATTTATACGTGCCTTCAGTTTGCCCAAGAGCTCCCCACCTCCGAGCCTAGATGCTACCCGGAGCGCTCAGCCCATTTACACCATCCGCAGTTTTGCTGTGTTAAAATCCACTGAGTTTCAGGCCCAGGATGTTCTGAGCAAGCTAGTCCAGAGAGGAGGCGTTTTAAAAACTGATCCTAAACATAGGTGTGGTTTGCCCATCAACCCTGCGGTTAAAACAGCAGGCGGGGGTTCTTGGCAAGACCTCCCCATCTGTGTGCTGCCACTGTACTGAAAACGGGGAATTCTATCCCAATAACGCCTCTAACTGCTAGCGTGCCGTATATGTTGTGCTAACCGATGTCAAAGTTAGCTGTTGCTGTGGCTAACTTTCTCTGATTTCCAGCCTGCAGCAATTTTTCTCCATTTTTCCTGGGAAGCAGCACTCTAGAAATAGTCTTGCCCTCTGGCAGCGCTGTCATATGGCGTGTACGACTCCAGGAAAAGTGGTCATAAAAGGAAGCATTGTGGCCACTTTTCAAAGTTATATTTTTAGAAAGGGAGGGCTAGGAAAAAACCTCTCAAAACGAGGTAGGAAGAGCTATTTTTGATCACTTTATCACTAAAAGATCGCTATCCTGACCTGTGCTACTTTCTGGATGGCAATTTTCAGGATAGTTCAGTTTGAAACATCAGACAGTACACGTAGGAGAAATGACCAGTGAGCCCTAAACCCCAGCAGAGCAGAGAAGCATCAAGGGAACAAAGCCACGTTACTTCCTTTGCTTTTCATCTGAGCCAATTAAATCTGAGTTTTTCTTTGCCTGGGCTGTGGCTCAGAGCAGATCCTTTGCGGTGCCTGGGCTATTGTGTGCCTGAATCGGCCGGTTCTACAAAAGGCAGGACTGGGTGATGTAATACCTTGAATACAGATAAATTTTCCAAGAGAGACCAGAAAATCTGAAATCAACCATTTCCTAACCCTCGATTAGAGGACATCAGTATATGATCCCATCTCCCTCCTCTGCCATCCTGCTAATCCTGTAATTCAAAGTCATGCCACAGACGACAGGTTACTGCAGGCTGCATTTCCTCGGCACCATGCGATTCCTGTTAGAGTCACGGCTTTTAGAAGACGTCACGTGTGAAATTCCGTATGGAGTTCGGCATGGGATCAAGAAACTCCGATGTGAATTTTAACCAAACAGGCAAGGCAATTTAAGCTGATGGACCTCAGTTGTGACTTCCAGACCCGATGCTATTCCAACCCCAGGCACATACCCCCAAATGTACAGTAATACCCTGGCTCACCCATCGTGTACCCCCATCAACTCCAGTTCTCTCTGACAGATTGATTTGCAACAACCCACTGAAACTAGTTTTAAAACATGTAAACTCTGCCGACGTATCTCTGTTATGAACCCTTTTTTCAATCCAGGGATAAATTAGTACTTTCAGCCTCATCAAAGGCCGTGTTGGGCATTCACCATGGCTGAATATCCACCTGACACACCGGGACGCTCTCCCCGCTCATTTATGCCACACCTGGATCCAGTCTTCCTGGTGGGCGTGTGAGTTAATCCCGCTAAGGTACTGGGATAAAGCTGGCTGTGATGAAGTGGTACTCCTACGGTTAAAAGACAGTGATATTAGCAGAAAGGCACTGAGCGTCGTTATGGTTGGAGTCCTTAGAGTGGTCTTATGGCTGCTACATTTTTTCATTATTTGCTGATACGCGGGCAGAGGATCTAAATCCGATACTGCACCCAAACCCGCTGCCGTCACTCTGGCACCGTAACAGGGCCATAGCATCGGAGGTGCATCTCTGTTCAACTGGTGATATAAAAGAATAGCACCAGAAAGGAAACTGAGGCTCAGCGTCTTCATCTAAGCTCATTCCTTTTCTTGAGTAGGTGCGAGCTTGCTTCTGACTCTGTTTCATTAACCTTCACCTCCAAACTCCTTCTGCCTAAAAAAAGCTGTTCTAGGCAGTCTTATTTCTGCTTTGTCAGGTTTTGGCTTCTCTGATACGGGAATCTACAAAGCGATTCTCTGGTAGGAACCAAGTTTCCAATATCTGTCTAATGTACATGGCCATCGCTTCAGAAATGTTGTCATTAAGAAGGGTCACAGTTCGTTCGTGTGCTGAATCTGCTTTTCACATAGCAAGTTCATCGCACATCTACAGTTAATTGGTCAAAGAGAAGTCTAAAGAAGCAGCGGAAAGGAGTTCAACATCCAGTTCAAGTAGCGTGGCCAGGGGTTTTGCTGGCCAAGGACTCAGTATGTTGCTTGAATATATTTGTGGAAAGTTGGAGACATGAATAGCTGTCATGGAGATGGAGGCACAGAATCTCCCTTTCCCTCTCACCCAAGTGAGTGCCGCTATCCCATATAATGCCAGAGAAAGCTGCAGTAATTTATAGTGGGATCTGAAACTTTTCTTGAATATCCTTCTATTATTAATCACAAGACTCTAGGCTAAGTCCTTCACTGGAGTAACTCAGCATTGCCGGTCCTTTGTGAATTCGCACAAGCCAAAGAATCGGCCCTTTGAAACAAAGCAGGAGGTGGCCATGGAAGAGAACATCGCATTACAGACGTTATAAAATCAGTGTGCGATGCAGTGGTTTAAAAATGCAAGGAAAACACCACTGAAAAATGTAGGCGGTACGGTAAATGTTTGGCTTTTTGGAGTTAGTAAATGACTGAGTACACTTGTAGCTGGGAAATCGTTCGTGGTATTGACATGGAGGGAAACAGGTCTGTACGATTATCTTGCAGCCAGTAAGTCAGGGAAAGCGAATAGCAGCAATGAGCTCAGGGACGATCTGTAGGAATTTGCAAGAAATTTTCATTCGCTGGTAAACTGAATGCAAATGCTGCTTTAGGAGTGTGCTTTCAGAAATGTATTATCTTCAAATGCTACACAAAGCATTTCTGCATGAAGAAAATAACGCAAGTGTCTGGAAATGTTTAAGGTCCTGACATACGACCACTGGCTGAATGGGAATGATGAAAAGCGGGATGTGTTAGGAAAATGTTATTGTGTTACAGTCCTGTCTTGAGAAAGTCCAGTTTAGAGCTGAAAGAAAATGAACATAGAAATTTTTCAAAGCACAAGCCTTGCCCAGTAGGACCTTTGTATTATGCTGTGGCATGCTATCAAAAAGCCTGGCGTAGCTGCATTAGTCAGGCTGCCCGGCCTCGCCACCGCTCCCAGCAAGCCTGAGACAGACGGAGGTGAAATGCCCCCGGTTCAGTCCCCTCCCCTCCGCCACATCCCCTTTCCTTCAGTTTACCAAGTGTCCCCAAACGATGCTGAAGATAATTTGTGAATGATCGTGACAACCCATCACTAACCCCCCCCGCCCCCGAATCTGATATTTCGAATCTCAAGATCCTGAACAAATTACAAAAAGAAACACAAAAAAGTAAATCCTTCTAAAAGTTCAGCTTCCCACGAAGCTGGACACCAGCCCTGCTCATTCATGTGACGGCCCAATCCTGCAGCGTGCTGTGCACTCCTTCTGTGCGTGCTGATCACTTCTTGGCTTCCGTAGGAATTAAGGTCCTAAAGCCTTTTACAAGAAGCATCCAACACCGTCCAGCCCTAGGCCCTTAGTGCATAAATCTGTGTTTTCTTCCACAGCTCTCCCTATATAAATATTATCAGGACATATCCCCAGCCGGACTGAAACGTCCGTCCTTGCTCTCTTGACTCTGCTGGAATGAGACCAGTTTATGCCAGCTGATTATCTGGGCCATTATTTATTATAAGTTTATGGTGACCAAATAAAGTTCTAGGACGTCAAGGTCTTCAGCTGACATAAATCAGGAGAACTTCCTTGGCTTGGAGAGTCACACTGATTTACATTACTCTGTGGTGTGGAATATAAAAAGTGGACCAAACTCTGATTTCCTTACTCTTTTTCACTCTGACAAAATTCCTTCTGATGTTACTGTTTGCCCTCCTTGCGTGGACATCACTAAGACCTATTCAGGCTTAAACTGCTTAAGCTTAAGCTTAAATCAGGCTTGTACTAAAACCAGGCAGGCACTTACCAAGAGAAACCCCCTTTAAGCTGATAAATATTTTTTTAATTGTTCCAAGCAACTGCATTGTATTATCTGTCCAGTTGTCTTCATTCTACTGTCTATAACATAAAAAACCCCACTCAAAAACCCCTTTTCTCCTACTCATCTGATTCTATAATTTTTTAAAAGATATTCAAGTGAATTCATTATCATTGGATATATTTTATTTTATCTGGAAGCAGCCAGGCTGTTGTGCAACTCCACCTTCTGTGTTTTCTTTCCCCTTTTTTTTTTTTTTAAGGAAGCTGCAGAACTCAGTCTCATCCTCCTATAGTATTTCTTTGATGCAGGTTTGTCAATAGTGTATAATCAAGATTGAAATCAATGCCGCTGCTTTTCGATTCTGTGGGAGTGCCTGTTCCTTCCCTTCTGCTCCAGAGCCTGAGACATCAGGTTGCTGTTTGCTCCAAAAGTAGCAATGCTTCTGTGTCAAACTTTGAGGCAAAAAGTTCGCTATAGGCAGAAATATTAGTCTGTGTTTCAGATCTCCAAAGGGGATATTGAGAGAAAGGAGAAAGGGATTTGTTGCTCGTCAGAAATAAGGCAATGTTTTAGGCTGATTTCCCTGAGTCATCCTAACCTTCAGATCACCTTCAGGATAATGTAGCAGGAGTGCTGTCCACCTGCATCTGATTAGAGATCAGAAAGGAACATTGCAAGAATGTGTTTTAAATTAAAACAATGTGGTTTATTTCAGAAGGATTTCTGTACGTGCTTGTAAAAGCCCCTGTGAATGCAAACTTTTTCTCCTCTAAATATCCTGATTTTTAAGGTAATCAACATGTATTATGAAAATGATTGTATTCTATAAAAGTTTGCAGTGCTTGAATTCCAATATGAAATAAGTAAGTCAAATGCTATCACTGCTTGATTATAAAGCAACAATTTATTTTGCATACTGGGTAAATGGATTTAAAACAATCCATGCATCAAGGTATTTCATGAAAGGGAGTTCTATGACAAAGTTCGATATGCCCCTCCTTACTTGCTGTTCAACACCATTCACTTGTTTTCAGAAGATTAAAAGGATAATAAAAACTCCCAAGCACCTCTGTTAACCATATGTTTTCTTTTACAGTAAGTTTTCCATGTGTATAAAACCATGATCTGTTCCCCCCCCCCCCCCGGTTTTACTTCGCANCTTTACTTAGCAGGGAAAAAAGCAGTACTAAACCAGATTGTAATGTATCTTTTTCCCTAAAAGGAAACAAAATGCAATGCCATAATAGATGGTAATTTTGTTTTGACTTCCAATTAAATCCAAAGGGATGCTTTTTGCCTATGGAGAAAAGTTTTAGCAAAATTAATGGAACAGATTTAGAATCCGTGATTGCTTCAATTATAATAAAACCTTTTCTCTATGTTTATCATATAAAACTCCAGAGAGGTTAACCAGTGGATCTAACTGCCTGTGTTTGCAAATACGATTCAGCAGGTACCTTGGATAATTCTGACTTCTCCACTGACTGCAGTGCTGCAGTCCTATGACAGCATCATATTAATGAGCCAGCAGAGGTCCGATGCTCCATGTGGTTTGCAAAGTTTAACCCTGTCCCTCAGACTTCCCCAACTCTCCACAGTGAAGACACAGCAGCATCAAACCCAGGAACTGTGTATGGCCCAGGGTGAAGGCAAGAAGGCAATTTTTGAGAAGGATTTTGCCTGTTAACAAGATCACCTCCTTAAAAATTCACAGGCTGCTGAACACAGGCAGACAGGCATTTTCAGCACCTTTCTGAATGAGGAGTTAAGATCTCCCCCCCGCAGCATTCCTCCGCTTTGCAATGGGAGCTGTAGCCGGGCTTTTTCTAGCACCAGCAGGGTTTTGCTTCTTTGCAGCTTCCTAATCAATTGCCTATGTAGCTGTAATCCATCCAGGAGGAGTTCAAAGTCGGGATGTTCGCTAGTCACTGTAATGCAACCCATACAAAGTATGCTGTACCATGTAAACATAATTTTTAACAAGGTTTCAAAGACGGAGAATTTAGTTCTAAGCAATGCACCAAACGTCAGATTAAAATGCGAGGGTGGGAGGAAAAGAGAGGAAGGGAGGGAGGGGAAGAAGAACCAAGATCAAGGATTTCGGATACCAGGGGGTCTTTCAAAGTTGTTTACTGCCCGGCTGCTCTAGCACTGCAACGGCTGCACCCAGCCTCCTCCTGCAGATCCCCCGTCCGCGCCTGCCCTCCGCCCCGGCGGGAGGCGAAGCCTTTGCAGGGAGCTCTCCTTGCCGCAAAGCAACCCCGCGACCCCCCCGGCCTCCCTTCTCTGCCCGCTTTTGACCTTCAAGTGTCAGACCCCGCCTGGGGAAGGGGGGATCCGGGGTTGGGGGGCTGCACCTGGGGACCCCTCTGCCCCCTGCTCGCCCCCGCTGCCCCGGCACTGCCCGCTGCGGGCCGGCCCCGCCGCGCCCCGCTCCCCCGCCCGCCGGGAGCTGCCCGTGG
>VYZW01045834.1:55359-73681 GCA_013401315.1 Balaeniceps rex
CCGCTGCCGCCCGGCGGGGCTATATAAGGGGCGGCGGCGGCCGGAGCAGCGCCGCGCTGCCGCCCGCCACCCCCGAGTGCCCCGCCATGAGCTACACCATGGAGCCCCTGGGCAACCCCTCGTACCGCCGGGTGACCGAGACCCGGGCCACCTACAGCCGCGCCAGCGCCTCCCCGTCCAGCGGCTTCCGCTCGCAGTCGTGGTCGCGGGGCTCGGGCAGCACCGTCTCCTCCTCCTACAAGCGCCCCAACCTGGGGGGGCCGCGGGCCGCCTACGGCTCCACGGTGCTGAGCTCCGCCGAGAGCCTGGACGTCAGCCAGTCCTCGCTGCTGAACGGCGCGGCGGAGCTGAAGCTGAGCCGCTCCAACGAGAAGGAGCAGCTGCAGGGGCTGAACGACCGCTTCGCCGGCTACATCGAGAAGGTGCACTACCTGGAGCAGCAGAACAAGGAGATCGAGGCGGAGCTGGCCGCGCTGCGGCAGAAGCACGCCGGGCGGGCGCAGCTGAGCGACGCCTACGAGCAGGAGCTGCGGGAGCTGCGCGGAGCCCTGGAGCAGGTGAGCCACGAGAAGGCGCAGATCCAGCTGGACTCGGAGCACATCGAGGAGGACATCCAGCGCCTGCGGGAGCGCTTCGAGGATGAGGCGCGGCTGCGCGACGAGACGGAGGCCACCATCCGCGCCCTGCGCAAGGAGATGGAGGAGGCCTCGCTGATGCGGGCGGAGCTGGACAAGAAGGTGCAGTCGCTGCAGGACGAGGTGGCTTTCCTGCGGGGCAACCACGAGGAGGAAGTGGCCGAGCTGCTGGCGCAGCTCCAGGCGTCCCACGCCACGGTGGAGAGGAAGGACTACCTGAAGACCGACCTCACCACGGCGCTGAAGGAGATCCGCGCCCAGCTGGAGTGCCAGTCCGACCACAACATGCACCAGGCCGAGGAGTGGTTCAAGTGCCGCTACGCCAAGCTGACGGAGGCTGCCGAGCAGAACAAGGAGGCCATCCGCTCCGCCAAGGAGGAGATCGCCGAGTACCGCCGGCAGCTGCAGTCCAAGAGCATCGAGCTGGAGTCGGTGCGCGGCACCAAGGAGTCCCTGGAGCGGCAGCTCAGCGACATCGAGGAGCGCCACAACAACGACCTCACCACCTACCAGGTACCGGGGAGGCGCCCCGGGCTGCGGCGGGGCGGGTGGTGGCGGTGCCCGGGTACCCGCTCCGCGGCGAGGGGGGCCGGGGAGGCGCTGGGCCCCCACGGGCTGGCTACTGCGGGAGGGAGGTGCTGGGGAGGGCTGTGGGAGCCGGGTGGGTCCTGCTCCCAGCCTGGCACGGCCTCCCGGGGTGGCAGAAAGAGTTTCTGAAAGTCCCTTCTGAGAACTTTTCCCGCTCTGTCTCCGCGTGAAGCATGTGTCTGTGTCACAGAGGTTTTCTGCGTCTCCGTTGCAGGACACGATTCATCAGCTGGAGAACGAGCTTAGAGGAACAAAGTGGGAAATGGCACGTCACTTGAGGGAATACCAGGACCTCCTCAATGTCAAGATGGCCCTGGACATTGAAATTGCTGCATACAGGTACAGTAGGATCATTGCGGATGTGCCTGGAATATTAATAGCACTGCAGATGCTGCTGGCTTGGGAAGCTTTACCACAATAAGAAATATCTGTGTGCAGTCAACACAAGTAAAATTAGATCTTGACTAAATTATTACAACCATTCCAAAATCTACACAGAGCACTTGCGGTAAGAACCCAGAGTTCATTAGGGACCAGCTCCCTGGTAACCAGTGGCAAAGCTCCCAGCGTGCTCAGTGGGCACAGGGTAGCATGACTCAGTGCAGTGGCACCCTGGTGCTGCATTCTGCCCTTGTTTACAAAAGCAGAAGATACAGCAAAAGACAAGTTCATTTTTAATTCCTGTTTACTCTGCTTTGCATATGTCAAGCAAGCGGTGCTTGTCACTTGAATTCCCTTTTATCTCTTGATCATGGTTTCAAGCAGGGAGTGCTAATCTGTTTGTCACAAACACTTTTGTTTTTCTTGCTCAACTTTCCTTTACAGGTATCTACTCTAATCTGGAGCAGGAACATTGCTTGCTATTGCCATCACCTGGCAGGTTTTTTTAGTCTCCTTTGCATCACTTCAGAACTCTCATCGGAGAACTGCTGATTTTTCTGGGTCACAGGCTTAGATGAAAAACACGCATTTGAATATCAGAAAAGTAAAACCAAAAAAAACCATCTCTAGATCTGCTTAAATTCCTGAGGTTGTTCAGACAAACACACAGATACCCTAGGGTCTATAGCTGTTTGCTGCCAAAGTTAGCTGAACAAAAGTCTCTTCAGTCTCCGTAGCCGCACGAGAAAGGTGGATGCCCAAACTATTGAACCAGGACATATGCTCTAATCGGCTTTGAATGTCTCAGCCACAATATTTGATTTGGGTCTGTTGGCTGTGTCAAATTCTCGGTTCGCCCAAGTCATAATGCATCCTGTGAAGTTAATTATTTTGCCATACTCTGTGCTGACTTAATGCCATAATGAAGCTTTTGACATTAAGGATGGATTTCAGGATGATCAGCCGAAGGTGTTACACTTGCCACATGCAAACCAAGCTAAAAGCTGTTTGCTGAATATGAATTTTGCAAAAGAGCTGATTCAAGGAAAGCTGAACTGGGGCTGTGAGCAATGGATTATGCTGATCAGCTCTAGTATAGTCCACATACAAACTGGTTTCATCCTGCTGACAGGGAAATATTCTAATAGCTGTCCCTTATGTTGGGTTTCTATGCTCATTTTTTTTTTTTCTGCTCCTGATTCCCTTAGGAAGCTACTGGAGGGCGAAGAGACAAGATTCAGTGCCTTCTCTGGAAGCATTACTGGACCCATATTCACACACAGACAACCATCTGTCACAATAGCATCCACTAAAATTCAGAAAACAAAAATTGAACCACCAAAGCTGAAGGTCCAGCACAAGTTTGTAGAAGAAATCATTGAGGAGACAAAGGTAGAGGATGAGAAGTCTGAAATGGAAGATGCCCTAGCAGTTATTGCAGAGGAAATGGCAGCCAAGGCCCAGAAAGAAGAACAGGAGGAAGAAAAAGCAGAAGCAGCAGCTGTAGAAGAAGTTGTTTCTGAGAAGGCTGCTGCAGAACAAGCAGCTGCACCTGAGGAAGAAGAAAAGGAGGAAGAGGAAGCAGAGGAGGAAGAAGCTGCAAAATCTGACGCAGCGGAAGAAGGAGGTTCTGAAAAAGAAGAAATTGAGGAAAAGGAAGAAGGGGAGGAGGCTGAGGAAGAGGCTGAAGAAGCTGAGGCCAAGGGCAAAGCTGAAGAGGTAGCAGCAAAGGTAGAGAAGGTCAAAACACCTCCCTCAAAGTCACCCCCTAAATCCCCCCCTAAATCCCCTGTAACGGAGCCGGCCAAGGCTGTCCCGAAAGAAACAGCTGCAGAAGCAGGAAAAGAACAGAAGGTGGAGAAAGTTGGTGAGAAACCAGCCAAGGAGGAAGAGAAAGCAGCATCTCCAGAGAAGCCAGCGACACCAAAGGTAACTTCTCCAGAGAAAGCAGCAACCCCAGAGAAGCCTAAGACCCCAGAGAAAGCAGTGACCCCGGAGAAGCCGGCAACCCCTGAAAAGCCACGCTCTCCGGAAAAGCCGGCAACCCCTGAAAAGCCACGCTCTCCAGAAAAACCGGCAACCCCTGAAAAGCCACGCTCTCCAGAAAAGCCAGCGACTCCAGAGAAGCCACGCTCTCCAGAGAAGCCGGCCTCCCCCGTCAAAGATGAAAAGGCTGTGGTGGAGGAGACCGTCACTGTCACAAAGGTAACAAAAATTAGTGCAGAGGTAGAGAAGGGGTCCAGGAAGGAAGACATTGCAGTGAATGGTGAGGTGGAGGAGAAAAAGGAAGAGGAGGAATCCAAAGAGAAGGAGGCTGAGGAGGAAGACAAGGGAGTTGTCACCAATGGCCTAGATGTGAGCCCAATTGATGACAAGGGTGAGAAAATTGTAGTAACCAAAAAAGCAGAGAAAATCACTGGTGAAGGTGGGGACAGTACAACCACATATATCACAAAGTCGGTGACAGTCACTCAGAAGGTAGAGGAACACGAAGAAAGCTTTGAGGAGAAATTAGTGTCCACCAAGAAAGTGGAGAAAGTTACTTCACATGCTGTAGTAAAAGAGATTAAAGAGACCGAATAAAATAAATCATAGCTAAATTAAAATAATTAAAGAGCTTGGGTCGGTGCAAAAGGTTAAGCCATATGACAGCTGCAAAATGCATGTGAGTGACGGCTTCAAAGCAGAACGGGTTCTCTCATGGAGGCTCCAGACACACAGTATTTTACTTTTTTGTGCAATATAGGGGAGGGGGGGGGAATGCATGCAGGCTCAAGATGTACTCCCTCCACAGAGCTTGGGGATCTAAAAAAATAATACTAATAATAGTGCATGAGACGAAATGTGCAAAGGAAGCTTTTGAATTTCCTGAGCTGTTGGAGGGACATATCTGAGGAACGACTTAAGATGTATTATGCAAAGAACCAACTGAGCCAAAACCAAACAGAAAACAGTAATAGAATATTCATGAGAACCAGAACTCTCCTAGCCTTAAAAAAAGCTACTTATAAATAATTGTGTTTACCTCACTGGTGCAATTAGGGTGGACTTTTGCTCATGGGAGAACCTAGTTGACATGCACAGTACGCAACCTTTTGTTGTTTGATGTAAAACAGTCACAGCAGTTCTTGCTCAATAAAGGTCAATACTGAAAACATGACTTGTCCGGTGACTTCTTTTCCAACCTGGATCCTTCCCTGAATTTCGATACTCCGTCCTGAACAGGAACACGGTTGTATGGGTTGAGAAGTTGCTTGAGGTTTTTCCTTAGTGTCCTCATTTAGAAAACAAGTTTGAATGGGATATGATGAACATATTCCCTGTAACATAGCACAAATACTTGAGCTGGTTTAAGCAAATACTTAAGAGCCATATCCCATGCTTTCTAGAGTAAAGAAGAATCTATTGAATTCTGCTGCCTGGCCTTTAGGTGCTTGGAGGGGTGCAATTGCTTCTGCTAGCAATGGGAGGGTCTCTAAGCTGTGTGCTGCTAACGTCGCTTACCTGAGCAATCCTGCTTGTACCAAGTGTAAAAGTGTTAAACGCTGCTGCAAGTGTAATTTTCCTCCCTGCATACTAGTCTCAACATGTAAGGAGAGCCTTAACGATGTGCCAATTTCCAGCTCATTCCTTGATTTTTCCTGTGAAGATAGCCTGTCCGTGAACCACAGCTGGTCATGGGATCTTCTATGGCACTACTTTGTCACTTAAGTGTGCAAAGACCCATTAAGTAATCTCAAGCAAGATATTATGTATTCATCAAAATGGGGTAGCTTCTGATTATTTTTTCCCCCTTCCTGCCTTAATTATATGGGAACATCCTTATAATTCCCTGTCTCAAATGATCAACTAGTGCAATCTGCCACTAAACACAAAATTCTAAAATCTAGAGCAAATAAATTCCTGGAAAAAGGGAACTGTTCCAGAGGTGATACTGGTATCATGTATCAAAAATATTCCTAACTCATTTTTTACATATTTGTCCATTTGAAAATAGCTGTAGAAATGAGACCCTTCCAGAGTCTGAACTGAGGCTGGGTAGGGCTCAGATTATGCCCGGTATGACTGACATAAAGCCAAATTCAAGCATTTTTTAATTTCCAATAGAAAGCCCTCCTAAGTGTTGGCCTGTGTCTACCACCACTTCCAGGTTGGCTTTATTAAGAAAGCCAATTAAAGGGCCCTTTAAAATCCCACTATGTGGAAAATAAATGGAGACAAAGGAAACAAAGGGAAAAAGAGGAGGGCCCCAACTCCAATTTGGGGAACTAATATGTCTTATTATGGGATTAATATCGTGTTTATTTCTATCACATTTCAAAAGGAGAATGAAGAACACTGCTACTGCCTTACCTCCCATAACTAGCAGAGAAATAAAAATAATTTTTAAGCCTGGGTTCAGTACGTGGACTGTCCTGAAATCCATTGACTAATTGAGGGTCTGATCAAAATCTGTGATTTGTATATGCCTTCCAAGTCTTTATCCTATCAATAATTGAAGGCCAAGTAGTTTTTAATTGAAAGGATTCTGCATGTTCTTCACTGGGGAAATTGTAAAAAGCCCACAGCAGAAAAGCCTTTCAAATAAACCTGAATGTCTTTGTGTAGCAAAGTAATGAATGTTTCTCCTGCTGCTACCAATAATGGAAATCTGTGCTCAACACCTTGCTGGTTGGGTGACATTTAATTAAAGCAGAGTTAGCAAATTAAATGGCAGCTTCTCTGTAGCAAGCATATTTGTGGAAGTTACGTGTGTGTGATGTAAAAATAACCGCACCTTTATGAATAAAAGGTTAAGTAGCCCAGTCACACTCACCTATTGACAGTGTTTGCACCAAGCTATGTTAAAATATAGAAATGCCCAATGGTTTATGAGCGTTGAAGCTCTTTTTTTTGTCTTGGGTCTACTCAAAATTTTCAAGAGAACACCACCACTAAAGCTGAAAACTAAACCAGAGACCAATATTTAACATAAAACTTTCTGTTTACGTGCTTCCAAATAAGTTCTAGAATGTGCTAAAACGTCACAAACTGTGAAGCCAGTGGGCTACCACCCCTCAGCATAGAAAGTCAGGCATCTTCAGCATCAAGAGGAGGAAGGGTCACCTTGTACAGGGAATGAAATGTCAATGTCAGTGGGAGACTCAAGAACACATTGTTAACGTGAGCTTACACCGGTGCAGGTGGGATCCCAAACTGGCTTGCTGGTTTTCATGTTATGCTTTCTTTTCAGTTCTGGTAGGATACGGCTACAAGGACCTAGAGATTACTACCTGTGTTGTTTTGATTCTGCTGGCACATTGGCAGCCCAACCAGGGTTGCAGTTTCTTGTGCAAGGGGGCTGTATCGACACTTCTGCCCAGCGTACATCGACTTTCCCGAATGCTTTTGGGAATTCACTGCGCAGCCTGCGTGGGAGGCAAACTCCTGGGCTACCCGCTGGCATCGTGTATTTCAAAATATCCTCATTTCACCCCCCTTTTCCACCCAAAACATATTGCAGCCGTCAGTTATTACCCACAACTGCATTTTTTTTCTCTGCTCTAACACACAAAATAAATTTGGGAGTTTAGGCTATTTCCCACTGCAAATGTTTCCGTCAAATCCTAAGAGAAATAACCAACTGGTTAACACATTTCTAAATATTTGTAAAACTATAAGAACCGATTAATATTTAATGTTGCCAAGAGGTTTTGTCTACTGACATCTGCAATCAAACAGTTTCAAAAGATAGCATAATTCCAGGGCAGAGATGCATAAATAGGATGTTATTTGCCTGTTCTGAACCAATTACTTCTTCAGACTGTGAATAACCAGTGAAGGGATTAATTACTTTCAGACACAGAAGTTCATTAATCAATACGAAAGACTCCGTGAAGGGAAAAACAATAATTAAAGGAAGTTACTGTGAAGATTTATGCGCCTTATTTAAGGTGGGCTATCAAGACCACCATGACTTCAGGAGCTGGAGGGCTCTAAACCAGGATCTTTTTACCATACTGGGTTGTGGAGGAGCTATGATTAAGAGATTTTCAGCATCCCAGAGCTAAATTCCAGGTGGAAACAAACTGGGAAGTGTTACACAACACAAATAGGTTGCCTTTGCCAGGGAGCTGAGTCAGGCACTAGAATTTTCTCCAGGCATCAGGATCTGTGCTTTTCCCATTCACATGTGGGCTTTCTTCCTTCTCTGTTCAGGATTAAACTACTCTCAACTTATCTAGGAAGGCAGCAAACGATGAATCGTCAATTATTTAGTTACTAGAAGGTGAATTCCTAGAATCTGGATATTATACCTGTACAAGTTTTCCTCTCGCTGAGTGGGAGGGGAGTGACTGCATGTGCACGTGTATCTCAAGAAAAGCATTCAGGACCTCCTTGTATTTGTCTTCCCTGTGATGAGATCTCGGCCTGATCCAGACCCCGTCTGCCCAAACGGCAAGAGAAAACTCAGTGTCAGACTCACGGCTTTACTTGCAGCTGCAACTTGGGTTAAAGTTTTTATCGTGTCTCCCTCTGCCTGCTTTTACTGCATTGCGTCAAAGCGAGCTCCTGGATTTTCAAAGGTAAAACAAGGGTTGCCAGCAGGATCCCCACAACCCTGAGAGCATCTCGGCACGTAAACGCACAGTTCCATCCTCCCTCCCACCAGTTTACCTTAGCAGCAAAGCAGGACTGGGGGTGACAAACCCGGCTGGATGGTCACTGCAGCTTGTCACTCTCTGCAGCTCATTGCCATGGCTGCGACTCACACGTTTCCTGCGGAGTCGTGAAATCCCTCCTTTAGCTGCAATACATTAAAAATAACATAAGGAGTGGGGATCGGACTGAGATACGCTGCAAGGAGAAATGTGGTTGCTGGTCTCTCTCTAAATGTGCTGGTTTGAGAGCATCCCTAGCAGCCTGGTTGCAACACTTTGGAGAGCTGTAAGCTGTATTGCTTCCCAGAAGTGAAAGGGATAAAAGGGACTGAATGAAGAAGGAGTTTATCTGCAAAAAAAGACATGAAAGAGGAAGAAGAATCAGGTATTGCAAAGGTAAAGGATGCTCAGAGTGCTTGGAGAAAGGCAGGATGGGGGCAGTGGTTTTAATACGTGCCAATCTATTTAACAGCGGTTCAGCTCTCATGGCTGTTTCTACCCTGGTGCATAACATGTTTTTTGCTGTGTAGGAGCAGAAACTCTCTCCCCACTGAAATGCCACGCTAAGCATTTTCCGATAGGGCACTTAGGTGAATTTCCAAGCACCATCTCTTTAGACTCAATGTTCTGCTGTGTTTGAACTAGGGCATCACGTACCAAAAGGAGCAGGTCTCCTGCAATCCCACCAATAGCTTTTAAAAGCACTGAGCAAACAGCGTGGTCGAGTCTCTGGCCCGTAGTACTGCAAGCACCCCCCACCGCTCACCACCGCTTTCCTGGAGACGGAAAACAAAATCTGCTTTGTAAGAATAAGTCTGCATAAACACATGTAGAAAAATCTTCATTAAAAGCAGAAGGGAAACATGAAAAGAAAGACTTGTAAGATGAGATGTTGTTGAAGAAAGGGAAAATTAATTTACATGTTTGCCTTCTGGTTCTCAAAAGCACCAAAAAATACAAGAAAGTAGGGGGGGGGGAAAAAAAGCTTTTGGAAATGATACTGGGACTCCCTGAGCAGGAGTTACTAGAATTATTACATAAGTACAAACTCTGTTTCCTGAACAGTTTTACCAAAGTTTCTTTTTCTTTCTCCTGCTGTTTTTCCTGGGAACATGGAAGGAAAGAATTATTTTAAGTGCTTACCTCATCCATCATCATCTTCTTTATAACTCTTTCAACACCAAAGAGGGAGATGCTTCTGGAACGCCCCTAAAGTTTGTATACAAAGACACTTCCTTTCTCTCTGAACACAGCCATAGAGGAGAACCAATGCAAATCAGCCGATACAATGAAGTCAATGTACAAAATTAAGTTACCCCCCCAAGTCCTACGCAAAAAAAAAATCCACCTAGCTGAAAGTGACTGTGAGAAGTTTTGGCACAGCCATGTAATGCCTGTTTTAATATGGGTTTCCACAGGTTTAGTTTATTTAAAATGGTTTAATTTGCAGCATTAGTCTAGTACTTGCCCTTAGCACAAGGTTTAATTTTATGCATCAGCTTTAGCCAATTGAAAATAAATAGGCTCAGACTACAGAACATTGCTTTCAGAATTGTCAGGCTTTGCTGCTGTTTGAGCTGTTCCTATTTTGTGCCTGATCACAGATTAGACCTTTCTTTAGCTCACACTCAAAACTTTAAAAGGCCCTGACAAACTCTCCATAGAAAATGAACCTCTTCAGTCCATAGTGGATTCACTTAAGAGAGCACCCTGGAAAGGCCACTCATTCAAGTAGCAGAGAGAACTCCCCCTCCATTGTCCTTCCCTCTAACACCTCACACCAGCTTTTTTTTTTTTTTTTAAAAAATATACAGACATTGCTCTAAGCCTCAGCTACATCCACAGTCATTCTTCCATCACTGATCTGTCAGACATTGAACCACCTCCTACCAATGTTTAACAGCCATGTTCACATTTTGCTTCTGTATAGCTTTGTCAAAATCTCTTTTTTCAAAAGGGAGCTTGGTTGTTGTGTGCATACAACAGCCCAGTGAGACCCATCACAAAGCTAACAGCACGTTCAGACTCCAGTGTCTTTTTACCATTGTAAGATTTCCATGTGAAATTTTACAGCCCCATCAAGAAATTCTTTGTCCACCTATTAGTCCCCCAAGCCTATCAGCTAGAGACAGAAACCAGTATCCCATATCCTGTTACACAGGAGTGAACGATGAGTGCGATACACCACCACTTTATCAACCTTTTAAGTGCATTAGTGACACGACACACACAACAGATCTGTGTAAGCATTTCTGTAACTTTATTGACTAGCTTTATTGCACATACTTATTGAAGCCTCCATTATTTTACCCACCCAAGGTTTCCATAATTATTTTAAATGCAAGTTAAAGATAACTTTCATTCCCGTGACTTTTTTTTTTTCCCCGTTTTAAATTTTAAGGTTCTGGATCACCCAAGAAAGACATAACCCCTGAATTCATACGTGTAGACCATGCGGCATTCAGGGAGCAAGCCAGTGGGTGCTCTGCAAGCATACTGATACTCTGCACAGAGAGAAACATCATAAATCATTAACTTTAAACCTCAGCGGTCACTGAATTAAATATGTGAGACTGCAATTTTAGCTCAGTCAATCGTCATTTATTCTGTTGACCTGATGAGAAAGCTAGACTGCCTAAAAATCAAGCCTTCTTCTTCACTTCACTCTCTTCCTTTCCTGCTGGTTCTTTCTCTTCCTTCTCTTCCTTCTCCTCCTCACCAGTTTCCTCAGCAGTTTCCTGAGACTCCTCCCCTTCTTCAGCTGCTGTTTCTTCCCCTTCTCCTTCCTCTTCCTCACCCTCTTTGGCTTCTTCAGATTCTTCCTTAGCACCTTTGAAAGACAAAAAGAAATATTTCACATCTATGTACTGTTCCTAACCCCAATTTAACAGGAGCCAGCATACCTGTACCCTTCAACCCCACACATTTGGATGGCAGCCAGATAAACGTGATGTGGCTGGCAACTGATTCTGCATGAAAGCAGGGACATTTATCTAGGATTTGCAAGGGAGAAGTACAAAACTACACAGCCAACTTATCCTAGATTTCAGAGGGAGTGAAACACTTTATAGGTCTTTTCAAAATCATGGCCTTAAAGATATTGACCGTGGGACTCACTGCCTTAAGCCTTATCCAAAGACTTGAGTTCAAAAAGGAATCTTGCCATTGCTCCCCAAATGCTCTTTAGCCATCATTTTGTTATAATCAATCTTTACACTAATAAACCCCTAGAATAGTTCAACGGTAACCAATGCATTTCAGGTATGTTTAGGTTAAATCCTTCAGAGCTATGCAACTGAAGTTGGGAAAAGCAACTCTGGATAACATTCCTTTTACATTTTCTTTAAAATGAGAGTTTAGTAAATGGGGCAGCAAGGAAGTGGCATATAGTTTGGTTGAACAAGAAAACTACCTTAGACCTCAGGCAACAGATATTGCTATCCAGTGAACGCAACAGTTACATCCACAGACATCAGCTGATATTCCTATTATGACAGGCTGCTCTCTGGGAATTAGTATTTAGCTCAGGATGTCCCTGTTCCTTCTTTTTGAGGCTGTCTGTAATAGCTAAGTACTGTTTGCTGCCATATGACTACAACATCACACACTGTTAAAGTATGTGTTTGGAAACTTGAACAAAAAAACACCCAGTGATTTCCAAGGGAGTATAACCAGTGCTATAACCTGCCTGATACTGAACGTTTACCTTCTCTTCCATTCAACATTCAGGCTTTTCTGCTTAAATGCTGTGTGCTTAATCCCATGGTCCTTTGCTCACGTGAGCAGACACTGGGAGAGGTCTAATCGTTAGACTTAGTCATCAAGATTTCTGGGGTTTGCCCTGTATGACCAGGGTGAAGCATGAAAGAGAGGGATTTGAAAGTAACTGCTAAGTACCTTCCTCCTCTTCTTCAGCCTCTTCACCTCCTGCTTCTTCCTCACCTTCCTCCTTCTCTTCCTCCTCACCTTCTTCTGCAGGGGCTGCCTTGGCTTCTGCCACTTTAGCAGCCTCAATTGTTTCCTCTATTTCAATCTGCTCTTCCTGGACATGACTGGAGTAGTACGTGGGGAAGGAACGGGTTGTCATCAGGTAGGAGCTGGACTGGAGACCACTGAAGGCAGACCTGCCAAAAGTCGGGGCAGCCTGGGTGTAGCCACTGGTGATGCTTCCAACACTAGTGAAACTGAGTCGGGTCTCTTCACCTTCCAGCAGTTTCCTAAAAGAAAAAAGCAAACAGAAATTAATTAGTTATGTTGCAGCAGCATTCAGCCAGTTCAGCTATGGACCAAGATACTATATTCTTTGAGCAGCACAAGCCCTAGAGATGGCATACTTAAGAGCACAAAAACTAGCCCATAATGAATAACTATGTGGCAATGCTACCCTATCTTCTTGGAATAATTTTTAAGTTTCAGAAGTGTGCAGTACTGGTAAATTAATACTTTTCCTCGTTAGAAGAAATAATGGGGAAAAAACCCTTTAGGATTAGGTTCCTATAGCAGGTGAATTTAGAGGTGTATTTTGGTAGCCTGTAGGGTTGCAGAGAACAATGCAGATATAACAATTTGGCATTATGTTTAGCTATTAGACCAGGTTTATAGCCACTTTCTCAATATTCCCCCTTGTGGCATTCATAGAAACTCTGTTTCAGCATTTGCAATTCCTAACAGTATCTGGGACAAAACATTAAAGAGCTATTTAGCAGCAGTTCTGCTGTAAAATATTTGCTTTGCAGGAGATTGCTTCTGCGAGTTAGAAACATAGTCTGTTCTTTAAAACTGTGTATGGGATTTCCAGTTTTGAGAACACAGCCATCTGTATTAAGAAGTTCCACTGATACAAAGTCTCTTCACTGCAAGTACAGAACAGGTATTTCTATGTGTAAAGAGGGAGAAATGAGATCATCTATTGCCAAGCTAAGAGTTCTATATGCATACATACATACTACTAAACTCACTGAAGTTTGCTACACTGAAGATTTTGCTTTAAGCAAATATTTTACCTCAAAAACACTGCTTCTTCCGATAGCAAGACAATGGAGAAGAGCTGATTAAACTCTGACATCTACCTAAGAAAATTTCTGCTGGAGGAATGATAAATAAAATTAATTCTCTTGAAGAGAAAACAGGAACCTGATCCGAGTTCTGACTTACTAAAACATTCCCCCATCATACCTATAGGCTGCAATTTCGATGTCCAGGGCCATTTTCACATTGAGCAGATCTTGATATTCCTTCAAGTACCGAGCCATTTCACTCTTCGTGGTTCTCAGCTCGTTCTCTAATTTGTTGATCGTATCCTGTTGGAAGGAACATTATTGACAGCATAAAATTCTTAATTCTCCCATGTCTAGCAGTAATACCTTGCAAGGAATTTCTCCAATCCTATTACCTTAATCTTGCTCTAGCAGACAGAGAAAACGAACAGCTCCAACTCCACCCTCAGCCAAAAAGGCACTGTTTACCAAATCCCACCCTCCCTGGCAGGGTTTTCCCACCCCTGTATCTACACCCTCTTATTCCATCCCTATTTAATGTTAAGAGCCCGATTTTCTGCCATCCAAGGACTAAAGCATACATGAAATTTGGGTATCCCTTCGTTTCGTTTTTAGCCTCTAGGTGCTTTTTCTAGCTTTAGCTTAAGGATATCTTTTTTGTACCGATATAGTTAAGGCTTTCTCGGTACACAGATAAGCGATACATCATGCATTACAGCTCTACGGCATTTTGCATTACAGTTTTACGATCCTTACAGTTTAGAGATGCCATATAGCTACAGGGCGAGATCGAAGCAACGCCCCCGTTTCCAGGGTGCCCCCGGCAACCTCCCCCTGCAAGTCCCGGCCCCCCTCACCTGCAGGGCGGAGATGTCGGCGCTCTGCTTCTCTTCCAGCTCCTGCAGCTGCTTCTCCAGCGCCTCGTTCATGCCGCGGGTGGCCTCGATCTCCAGCGTCTTGGCCTTGAGCAGGCGGCGGCTCTCGGAGACCTCGTCCTTGGCGGCACGGACAGCGTCGGTGTTCTTGGCAGCGCTCTCGCTGAGGACGGTGAAGCGGCTGCGGAACCACTCCTCGGCGTTTTGCATGTTGCGAGCCGCCAGCTTCTCGTACTGAGCGCGGATGTCCCGCAGGGCGGCGGAGAGGTCGGGCTTGGCCGACACGTCTATCTCCACGGAGAGATGCGCGTACTGGATCTGCGCCTGCAGCTCCGCCAGCTCCTCCTCATGCACCTTCTTGAGGAAGGCCAGCTCGTCCAGCAGGCTGTCCACCCGCTTCTCCAGCTCCGCCCGCGCCAGCGCCGCCTCGTCCGCGCCCTTCCGCACCTCCAGCAGCCGCGCCTCCGCGTCCTCCCGGCTCAGCACCTCCTCCTCGTAGCGCGCCTGCAGCCCGCGCAGCGTCTCCTCCAGGCTCTCCCGCTCGCCCTGCAGCGCCTGCTTCTCGCTCGTCGCCTCCTCGGCGGCCAGGCGCAGCTCGCGGATCTCCTGCTCGTAGAGGGCGCGGAAGCGGGAGGGCTCGGCGTGCTTCTGCCGCAGCACCAGCAGCTCGGCCTCCAGCACCTTGTTCTGCTGCTCCAGCTCGTGCACCCGCTCGATGAAGCAGGCGAAGCGGTCGTTGAGGTCCTGCAGCTGCGCCCGCTCCTGGCTGCGGATGGACTTGAGGTCGTTGCTGATGGCCGCTACCTGGCTCAGGTCGAGGCTGTCCACCGAGTGCAGCAGGGAGCCCGAGGCGCTGGAGGTGGCATAGCTGCGCCGCACCGACACTGAGGAGACGGGCGCTGACAGGCTGGAGTACGCCGAGCGCGCCGAGCTGTAGCCACCGCTGCTGCTGCGCATTGCCGAGACATGGAGCCGGGGGCTCTCGGCATATCGCCGCTTGTAGGAGGGGAAGAACGGGTCGTAGCCGTACGAGCTCATGACTGCGGTGGTCCAGCAGCTGCTCTGCGGAACAGTCCTCCCCGACCGCCCCTATTTATGGGCGGCGAGGGCGGGCAGGCGCAGCCGCCGGGCGGGGCCGGGGCGGAGCGGGGAGGAGCGCTGCCGCGCTGAGGTACGGCCCGCTCCGCGCCACGCGTAGCTCTGCGCCTCACCGCGGGCTTGGTGGGCTGCGGTTGGGCTGGGCAGCGCTCCCTGTTAGCTTGCTCTGGTATGGACCTGCCTGGGGGCCGCCTCGCATCGCCCTCCCCTCAGGCCCCCTTCGGGCCCGCCTGGAGCCTATCTCGCGCCCACCCGGGCATCGCCCTCCCCTCAGGCTCCCTCTGGGCCCGCCCGGGGCCTATCTCGGGCCCGCCCGGGGCCCGCCTCGCCTCAGGCCTAGCAGGTGCTCCCCCCACCCAGCCTGCCAAGGCTGCTGCGTAACACCCCTCTTTCCTTGCCCTCTGCTTCCCCACAAGCCACCCTGGCAAAAACCCTGGGGAGGTGGTTGCAAACCCTATGGTATGGCTGGGGTGTTGGGGAGGCCCAGTGCCTTAGGCTGGGGTGCACGCAGCCCTCACTGCACCTCAAAAGCTCCAGACTACAGGCATAAATAGTGTGGTTTTTTCCTTTGATTTGCAGCTTTTGCAAGGTGTGCGTGGTCCTCAAGCTGCTGTCCTCACCATGTCCTTTGTTACAAGTGGTTCCTAATAACCAGGTAATTACATGAATGAAGAAACAAATAAGGGGTGTGGTTTGCAGTCATAGCAGAATACATTAATATCTGGTTATCTAGCTGTGCTTCCTCTGTTCCTTGAGATTCTCTAAAGGCAGGTCTGTCTGAGACTTGGACCATAGGGACTGAATATTTATTCTTGTGTAATCTGGCTAATAGACTAAAGCTGGGCAGCTGCATTGCAGCTACCTCTGACCCACATTATTAGCCACTGGTTGATTAAAACAAAATGGTATTTATGTAGTAGAGATTTATCAGAAGTAAGCTAGGAATATATTTAGCACAGACTTCAATGGATGCTCAAAAAGGCAATGATGATTTGTCTGTCTGAGTCAGAAGGGCAAATATATTACGAGCCAAACTCTTCAAAGTTTTCTTGAGGAAGGCATAAACATAGGCGTGGGTTGGGGGGACACTTCTTAAGAGAGAGATACCACAAAAATGCTTAGTTCCTTCCTAAAGAAAGGGGGAAAACTTAGTAACATACGTAAATTAATCTGTATGCCTGTCACTAATTGCAGTGGGATTTCTGGCACAAAGATATGTTTGCTTAATACCAGTCATCCACTAAAGGTAGAGCAGGGTTGATTTAATCATGTTTCCTACTATCTTCTAGTGATCTCAAGCAGAACATGACCTGTTGTGTGGTATCATTTCCATAGGTTTCAGGGTACTTGAATACGAGGGTATTAAGCTGTGAAGAGCAATGGCTTATCAGAGGTACAAAGCTGCAGTCTCTTTTCATCTGAGCTCATGCTAGATGGAATGAACTGTACTAAGAGCTAGTAAAGGCTTATGCGTCACTATATCCTGGTAGAGCCGATGAGAGATGTTGTTTCGCAAATCTAAAGTGTCCCTATGAAGATCAAAGGAATTGCTCTCGATTTACAAGCACTGCAAGTGAGGCTTCTACTCAAAATTCTATTCAAAATTTGTGATTTAAATTTTGAGTAGCAGTTCCATTCATGCGTGTTAGAACAGCTATCCATTATTCGGACATTGAATATGCAAAGTACAGCAGCACAGGTATAGTTTTATGTGCTGACACATTTTAGCTTTAATAGCAATTGGTTTTGACTTTTGCCCAAAAGAGGTAGCTTGTGTAGCTTGCGGAGCAACCAGGGAAGAAATGAGCAATATAGACATTATAGCAGATGGGGAGATTCACAGTGGGCTTGGTCAGAGGTTCAGTGAGCTTCTAAACACAGATTGTTCCGGGATACTCAACTAATGCAAACTGGCATACCTTGTTTCATGCCAATGGATTTATGCTAATCTCCCTTACATTCAATTTGAGCATAAGATTTAATTATTAATGGTGTTATTTATTATGCCATGTATTAATAAATGAATATACCTCAGCTTCTAAAAATAACTCTAGTTCATATCCCAGGAAAATAAGCTTTGGAATTGTAGGCTGTTAATATTCTTATCTTTTTTTAGAGAGAGAAAATGTGTGGAAAACCCCTTCCTCTGCCAGCAGTGTGTGCCAGGAAGATGGGAAAGTATGTCTGCAGACAGCCCTGCAGTGTTGAGTTTCTGTGTGACTCAGAGGTGAGGATGAAGCTCTGTTACCATAAGGAAAAGAAAGCTACTACTGAAGGCATCCTACTTCAGAAACTTTTATTTCCAGGTACTGGGGTAGTGCTGACTCTGATTTCCCCATTCCCTTTGTCTCCCTTTTGTTGCTTTTTGCCGTAATGAAGAGTATAATCTAGCCCCTTGACATATTATTGTTAGAATAATCATTGAAGTAGTAACGAACAGAGGAACAGGATAAAGACTGGCTTCCAACAAGAATTAAATGGTCTGTGCCATTTGTCTCATCTTTGTTTAAGACCACGTTGAAAAAAGCAGGCAGGCAGGCACTAAAGATGAGCTGAGTCACCCAGCAGCTTAGCATTATGTCCCTTTCCATCTGCTGAAGCTAAAGCTGCTCTCTTGCTGTTTTAGTTAGGTGTAAGTCTTGTAATTTCATCTAATAAACTTTCAGTAGAAGAATCCCAAGGCCAGGTTCACCCCTTGAAAACCTCTCCTAGGTTGGCTGACCTAAATAACACAAATTATCATGATGAATGATACAGAAATAACAGTAATGACATGATAAAATGGCAGCTATGCAGTCACATACTACTGCTGCATAAGCAAAAGCAAGCAACTCCATGACAATACATTCCTGTTCATACATTTTCCCTTGCTACATACTATGTAATTAACATGTACTCAGTATGTACTATATTAACATGTACTCTAGGAATGGCATTTCCTCAAGGAAGAGTTTAGGTCTAAGCCCTGTCCTAGGGTCTCATTGAGCACCAAGAAGTTACGTGAATGCAACCAGAGTCAGTGAAAATTCCCCTATGCTGCAAAACACTTGGTCACTGAAGCCTAGTGGCTTTGCCTTTTTTTTTTTTTTTTTTTTTTTCCCCCCCCC
>VYZW01045834.1:79035-90162 GCA_013401315.1 Balaeniceps rex
GAAATATTTCACTTCCATTAAAACTGCTGTTGGGTTGTTTGGGTTGTTTTTTTTCTTTTTGATTGTGGGGGAGTGAAAAGGGAATTGCTCAGAACTGGAACCCTGGAACTTTGAGTCACGGGCAGATCTTGCGGTCTTTCATTGCTGAGTAATAAGAATATTTAATTTTTCAGGGTTTGGTGTTTTGACAAGTTCCCAGGCTTTTGTCTTGCATTACTACATCTGAACAGCTGTAATGCTATATGACAGCCACTGCCTTCTACAGTTATGAAGCCTAAAATATAGTTAGTCCCGTAGTGTGGGAGAATCAACTCAGCCAGTCTCTGTTTCTCTGTTAGTAGCGAGAACATGATAACGTGTTTCAGGGAGTCCTGTGCAGGTACTAAGCAATGCCTTCTGCCTTTAGGCATTCCGTGCTCCTCACGACAGAAGGCAGGACTTGGTTCGATCAGGATCTATCATACTCACTCTTTTAAAATTTCTACTCTCCTGATTATAAGCTCTTAGCCCTTTCTGTGACTAGTGGTAAAAACTTAAATGGTGAGCTACATTTAGCTGTTCCAGACATTTTGTTTGTATCTTCTAAGCATTTGCAAAATGTTTACATGAATAAATCTTTACTGATTCTTTTCAGTTGGCTTAATCATCATAATCATATTTTTCTTGTTTGTTAAATGTGCGTTCATCAACTCTTTTCACAATCTTACCCTCTGTCTAATCCTATTGCCAGGGTGTGTTTCCTCTATACTTAATTGATGCCAATAGGAGTTTGGAGCCTATGTTCTTCTGGAGATCTAGACCTTGAGGACTTTCAGTTTTGGTATTTTCAGCACTTGCATTGTCACTATCTTAGACCCTTTAAAAGCCCTCAGGTTACTAGAAACAGCATAAATTTGGCTTTTGTATAGGAGAAATGTATTATTGAAATAACTTCAGAAGCAGTTAGCATCTGTAACTAACCAGCCTCAGTCTGTTTGTTTGGCATTGCCAAAAGCTACTCAGTCATTTGTTTTAGTTACTCTGAAGTCTCAAAGGGGTGTTGTGGCCCTTGAGCAGATGGTTGTTAAGTGTTACCTTCTAAGTGATTGTCTGCTTCCTGTCTGACAGCAGAAATGGTGAAATGTGCACTTAACACTGGCCCCACTAATTAACCAACAGGGCTGTGGGAGATTATTTGGTTTACCTAGCCGGTCCATTGCAATTGGGATGAAATTCCTGCAGCAGCTGAAAGGAGTGCAGTTTCTAGGCCTCCACAGTAAAAAAAGAGATAAATCTTCAAGGGTCTGCTGAGTCACAAACACGACCATAGGAACTAACTAGAAATGTTATTAACTTTGCTTTTCAAGGAGAATAACCAGGCTATTTATTATGAAGTAGGATAAAGCACTTGAGATGGTGCTGCAGAGAAGAGCTCTGAGTAGACAGGGGATTAGGAAAGATGAGGTAGCCAGATATATCCTTTTATCTCTCATTTTTCTGCTTCTGTTGATGGAATCCATAAGAGGATGTTTGTGAAGCTATAATAAGCATATTTCAAATACTGAAGCCATACATGAAAGATCATGTTTCACCTTTCAATACAGAGGTCTGCACTACAGAATAATGCAGCTGGGCAGCAGCATAAAAGCTATTTGTTTGCAGTGAAGAGTTTTGTGGGTGGATTCTCACTGTCTCCTGGTTCATGCCTGGTTGCAGATGAGATGACCTTTGGGAAAGCTGACAGAGCTCTCTGCCCTAGGGCGCACCAGTATAATGGTTGTATGTCCTTGAACGACGCTCTTTTTCTGGTATATGGGTATCGAAATGAGAAAATGGATGGGAATAAGAAATGACCAGAAGAGTAGAGGTTGTAGCAAAGGATTCTCAAGTATGTAATTCACTAAACCATCAAACCAGGAGTTTTTTGTGCCAGTTTGAGTTGCTACGCTTGCATGAGTTCACGCATCATAAATCCAACCAAGGTTATCTCTTCCAGTTCCGTGCCTTGAACTGGAATTCCTGGAAACTTTCCATTGGTTAAGGGAAAAAAACACAGGATAAAACACTGTTAACCTCTCTGTGTTACTGCACCACATACTGTAACATTAAGGAGAGTGTATTGCATCTTTCAGTGACACCTCAGAAGTGGTATGAGTAGTTTATACGCCAAGTCACTGTGTTTAGAGGAATAATCCTGCATGCATACATTTTTATTGTATTGCTGGGAAATGTTTCCTTTATGTTCATGGGTTAAAAAGCCCTCTCATATCATGAGAATACAGATCTAAGCACAGTACATAGACACAGACCAAAAATGGTTGTAACTAGATTTAAGGAAGTCCCTGTGTTTTATGTAATCTTGGGCGAGTCAGGCACTACTCCTGAAACTCATTTGCAGCTCCTTTGCTCTGGAAAGCAACAGCTTAGAGGGTGAGTCTTCAGTGCCTCAGATTTCTAGCTAACATTTGTCCTTTCCAGCTTTTGCTTGCCTAATTACATTGCAAGTGCCTAAGAGCAGGCTCTCTTTCTGAATGTATATACGTACAGTATCTAGCAAACTGATGTGGCTCTACAATGTGTGGCAATATCAATAAAACTAATGCATAGAAGTAGCATGTCTTGATCCATTAGGACAGTGGTTTGTCATCATAAGGAAGAATATGCTTTAAAACATTTCAGTGAAGACATTTGTACAAGCTCCAATATGTACTTGTGCTTTTGAAGTACTGGGAAAAAGATTTCAAGATAACTGTCTATGATTTCAGGAAAAGATACCTAGTTTGTTCCCATTGCACACTCAACATGGGAAGCAGTTTCATTAATTCCTTTTGGTTTTTTACTTCAAGAGTGACTACATGCAACTTGGTTTTAATCTTTTTTTTTTTTTTTTGAGTGTGTACACAAAGATAGCAAAGAGGAAATTGTCACATTATCCACAACATCTAGGGACATGTGGAACTTTCTGTAAGGCTGGGATGCTCCTTGTGTTGTATTTATTCAAGTGATTTGTGAGCATGGCAGTGCTCTTGTTTCTACTAATCTCAGCAAAGGAGAAGTGGCACAACAGTAATATGAACTTTAAATTGGGTAACAGCTGAAGTTTGGGTTAAGACCCATAAGTCTGGAGATCAGATGTTCAGAAAACTGATTAGATGCCATGAGTCGGCAGATTTTGCTGAAGAAGGAGAAGCCGTTCTGTCAGCTTGCAGCCCTGGAAACAGCTGCTTCTGCAGCACTGCACAGCCACTAGGAAGCAAATGCCTTTATTTGTAGGCACGGCACAGTCAGAGAGAGGTGAAGCTGCGTTTTGGGGTTGTCTCCTCAAGGTGCATATGTGTGGGATGCTGAGGGGGAGGAAAGAGAAAGGGAGGAGTCATTTCTTACAGTAATGCAGCCTGATGAGCGAGATGGGAGGCAACCTATTGAGTTCAGTGCCCCCCAAGGTTTGATGCTGCTGTATTCAGAGACAAAAAAAACCCCAACCAACCAACCAAACGCGTTGCAGGTTTCATTTAGGCTGGCCAAGACTGTACAACTGCATCTAGGGCTTGCCTTGAGGGGCAGAGTTACTATCCATATAATCTGACCTAAATCATTCCTTCAGGAAGCTTGCCATGCCTCAGAGCAGCCTGCAGTGGACTAAGAAATGCCGGGCACAGTGGGAACGGAAGAGGCTGCGGGAAGGGTTAATTCTGCATTTGCAGTTCCCTGGGGGAAGACTGCAGTAGTTTGGTGTTCCGTGTACTCCTCCAGCGCCTCCTGCTGGGAATTTGCCCCATGGACCTGCAATGTAGGGGGACAAGGGAGGGCAGAAAGGGAGCAGAAACTTTTTTTTCCTGGACTTTTCAGGGATGGAGATAGAATGTGCCTGCATGAGGTCTAATAAGGGCATAGAATTGGTGTGTTGGAGATAGGAACAGGGGCAGGTGCAGCACAAGGAAAAAACTTGAGTGAAGTTTCTCTGTGCATCCTTAGGGAGGGATGGGATGTGGTAAGGAAATGCACATGGAAAAGGAGGGAGCAAACTCTCTTGCATCAGTCTTTGGCAGTGTCCTCTGCCTGTCACTGCAGGGATGTGATGGTGGGACCCTGCACTGCCTTCCCGGTAGTGGGAATTTATGGACTAATAGAGGCTTGCTGTAAGCAGAGAGAGGAAGGAGGGAGAAGGCATTGTTTGACTAACTGCTGTCAAGTGGAGCTTAGAGAAAGCATTACTCAATCAGCGTCTTCCCTCCTCCTGCTGGGAAGCTGCTGCTTCTGCAGCAGGTCCAGTTTCTGGCAGAAGTTCAACACTGCACCAACTTTCAAAGAGGGAGGAGAAGGGAGGGGGAGAGGAGGAGAGTCCCGCATAGAGGAGGAGCTACCATGTCCCAGGCTCCCTTTGGCCAGAAGCCTAACCGCTGCAAGCAGAAGAATCAGAAAGAGCAAGCTTCCCCTTTCCCATTCAGCAGCGATGCCTGCTTTGCCCCAGCTTTCATATAGTTAACAAGTTTTCAGTGGCCTTATCACCTGCAGACCTCACCCAAGAGCTAGTGTTTGTAGTTTATACTGCATAAAACTCTCCCTCAAGTAGCCAAAAATTATATAACAAAATAAGGTGATTGGGGTATCCATGGGATCAGAACAATTTTCTCCCAGGGAAGGTGCGTTTTTTTTCCCCTAAGTGTTCTGAGAGAAGGGGCCAGGTAAAATTTGGTGAGGGGAGGGAGGAGAAAAAAATCCACTTACCCCTCCCCCAAAAAATCAACAATACTCGAGAGGAAGATTTTAAATAAGGACTAGAAAGGTAGGATGGGAACAGATAGGAAATCAAGACAAACCTAGCAGAACATGAGCAAATAGCTGAGGAGCAAACAAGAGTGGGCTTTGTACCAGCCATGGGTCTCTTCTCCCTCGCTTCCTTACAGCCTTTGCCAAGCACTAACTTAGTGCCTCTCCACACCAAGTCCAGATTGCAGGAGCTGGGCCCACTTCTGCAGTGGGAGTGGGAAAGAGCCCAGTTTCTGATTCTGGTCAGCATGAGGGGATCAAGTTCTCTGCCTGCCCTTGCAGACTGAGCAACTCTTGGGTGACTGTCAAAGCAAAGCACAAGATTCCTTTCCCACGTGCACGTTCATACGTTCGTGCTGTGGGAGAGCAGCTTCAATTGTGTTGGTCTGGACATGCAGTACTGTTTAGCCCTTTTGTTCCTTTTCTGTCCTATGACAGTTATTAAAGTCAGTGGTATATAGCTATGTGAGAATTAGATGGGGTGCAGGAGGGGAAGCGGAGTCAGCGGCTCTGCTGTTCCCAGTGAGTAGGAGGTGTATATGGCAGAGTGGGAGTTCATAGCATTTCTGCAGCTCTGAGGGAGTGTGGTGGTCTCTCTGGATTGCAGTGGGGAGATGGGAGTATGGGAGCTTTGCTGATGCTCTCCCTGGAGCCAGGCCCTAGGGAATGGGCTCCACGGGTGCTCTGGGAAGGCAATAGCTGTGGAGGGATCTGTGGCTCTTGCAGTTACTTGCAGGGAGATTTTTGGGCAGAAGGAGACCAGCTCTCCGTGGGAGGGGGTCTGGCATGGCTGCAGTGTCTCTCCTGCAGCTATTGCTTATGGGGAAGGGCAGGCCGTATGCTGGCAGCCAGGGAAGGGCGGTGGCTGCTGACATGCTCCCTTTTTGCCGCAGAAGGATGCTGAGTCACTCCTGCAGCGCCTGCTCCTCCTTTTTAACTTCCAGTCTTTCCTAGTCTCCTGCAGTGAAACTGATGGAGACAGCTCAGGCTCCTCTTTTCCTCTAGCCTGGCTTTTCTCTCTCTTTTCTCCCTCTTGCTCTCTCGTTTTTTTCCCTTTCTGGGTCCCAACCAAAAGAAGGCATTGCTTTAAAATGAAAATTTATCACTGTAGCTACATAAGGTGATGCTGAATCTATTTCTCCTTTGGTAATGGATTGTCCTTTTCCTCTAGAGAGCAGCAATATTTGATGAATACAGTGAATGCTGCAGCAATGTTCTTCTTTAAAGGAGCCCTCCTGGGCATTGAATCAGCAATGATTATCCATCGGGCAGACATTTCTTGGAAGAAGGGCTAGGGCGGGGGAAACATGATTTCTTTGTGTGTTTTGCTGGAATAGACAGCAGTAAAGCACTCTGTACTGCTACTTTCCACTGCCTGCTGTACAACTATTCCTTTAACCTCCTTTTTCCTCAGGGATCACTGCAGAACATCTTAGTAAAACTCAAAAATCGTGCAGCTTGCAGCTTTGGGGAGGATGCTCTGCAGGAAAATAGGAAGGTGAAAGACGAGTCTCAGTGCAGGACTGTGCTTGTTTCACAGAGGAGGGGCTTGGGGAGAAACGGGTGCTGACTGAACCCTGATGGCTGGCATAGGAAAAAAGTTCCCTCAACATTCTACTGTTTGTCCTTTCCAAACATTAGTGGCAGTTAACATCTGCAATACCTGATAGGAATTTATTAAATGAAGGGTCCCGGTCTCCTGAAAATCAAAGTCCTTGTTTGAGCAAGCTTTCTTGTCAGTGGATAATGATTTGTTGCGTACAGCTCTCTATTGAACTATCCTGTGATCTTATTTCTTTTGTATTATTACAAAAATATGTTAGCACTGCATTTTTTTTAAGATGAGCTTCTACTTCCTATTTTAAAATCCTGTTTTCATTTGTTCAGAACTTCTACATTTAATATTAAAAGGAAAAACAAAGCCTGACTTTGCTTTCAAAGCTCTCTTGCCTTCCCATATTTTAAAACGGTCTTGAGATTTAATAATGGTGAGCATTATTGCACATTCGTATCTTGTTTTGTTATGATGAAGTCTTTTAATTAAGTGATCATGCACAGTTTTTTCCAGAACATTTGTAGATTTATACAGTAAACTAAAGTTTATATATAATAGACTTTTTTTTATCCTCTTCCTGTAGTGTTTAACCCCATGTACTGTTTACAGCATACAATCCAAATTCTGCATGGAATACCTTTAATTTTTATATGGTTTTTTTTTTTCCCCATGGTGATCACACTGTAATTAATTCTAAAATGCATGAAATGGTGAAATATATGCAAGAAGAAACATTTTACCATTTACCAAACCTTTGAAAGCCAGTTCGTCCTCCAAGTTCTAGGATGAAGCAAGGCCAATTGTGGCCAGTCCCACAATAAATCTGGCTCATTGGCTCTTTCTGGTCTGAAATCTAACTATAGGCTTAAAAATAGCTATGAGACCAGCAGGGTACATTAGCTACACACGAAAAAAATCTTGATCATTAGTCCCTGCTGCTTCTAACTCTAGCATTTACTTTAGTTCAGTGGCCACTGCTAGCAACAAAACTAAATCTAGCCAGCCATCCTTGGCACAGACCTGCTCTAAATCTCATTGAGTCCTCATCCTAATGTGTTTGGGAACATGAATTTTGGGGAGAATTTGCTAGAAGGATAAGAACTTGAAAACTTGTTTCTGAGCTCTGAAATTCTGGCTTCTAGTGAGCTGCTGGTCAGATGCAGAAAAAACCTTTTCCTTTTTCTCAGCCTGTGTTCCAGAATCTGCTCACATACTTATTGCTTCCTTTTTCAAATCTGTTTTTAGCTCAGCCATTCCTAGCTGCACGTCTTTAGGGGTATGCAGATGTTACATAATGAATAAATTATTTTTCTTGTAGAAAGACAAGAGGGTTAGAGTGGAGGCTTGGAATTAGGAAATCTTTTTTGTCAAGTCCTGCAATTTTCATAAAGTTATTTATATAGACAGAAGTATCTATCTGTCTGCCTGCAACATCATTTACATCAGGCTTCAAGATTTCATTTGAATAGCTTTAGGGGGATTACTCAAGTTAATAAGGAGTGTGTGTAGGAAGTCTGCCGGTCTTCCCTTCTCTGTGTGTCTCTGTCTTCCTCCCACGCTTATCATCAAAGTCTCTGAGCCTAGTAAACTGCTTTAGAACATTTGGAACTGATGCCTGTGAATCTTCTCTGGTAGCTAATGGGCCGATCATGCCTAATGAACTTTGTGTAGCTACAAAAGGAGTATTAAAGACGAGGCTCTTGAAATGTAATAGTTTATCAAAGAAATAGAATTACAGGATGGAGGAAAATAAAGGGGAGAGGAAGCATCAAGGTTTTTCCAGAGATTTAATTTCAATGTGTGTTTCTATATGTTTGATTGACTAATAAGAGAGCAAAACATTGTTTTGTTCTGGAGCTTTTAATCTACAGATCTCAAGATGCATCGCAAATACTAATCAGTTCGCTTCAAAGGAGATTTGTATTGTTCTAGCTAAATATTAGTTAAAGAACTTTTAAGTGGTACTGGCAATGTTTTCTAAAGATGGTCCTATTGCATTTGCTTATTATAAAGACCAGAGTCACCTAATGGCTTCTCATGAGTTGCTCCAAAATTACACCACTGCAAAATGAAACCAAAATGAGGACATTTTTCTTAGTGTCTTATGTTAATACATCTGATTATTGATTCTGGTTAAGTATCTGATCAGTGTCTTTCTGAATGGAAAATAGTAGCTGTGTCTTCCCTGCAGTCTGTCAACATTCAGAATGATTATGTGCGAAATGAAAACTCTTATTTCTCCAGGCTAGTACACCAGATATGTAAACCCATCCTATTAAAGGAGTAATTTACTTAACAAGGCACAAAATTGGCTTGCCATCCCATGAATAATTGGAATAAATATCTGCCATCTGAGCCCTTGCTGCAGCCACTAATACAGATTGAGATTTGTAAGGTTTGGCCAGACCGTGTGTTAAAAGTGCTTGCATGTACAGACTAAATTGCGTTGTGCTGGGGAATTACAGATGGGCCTCGCCAAAATCTCTGAACATGCCCAGTGCACTTGTATGGCAAAACAGGCAGACGTGAACAGGGGGTGAGCAGGAGGTAGTACAGGCCATGTTTAGTCTAGCCTGTATCAGCCCAAGTTAGAAAAAGCTTTATATTTTGTTGGAGTCTGAGGATTCTGTGTGCGTAACATCTTTTGTTGTGGAACAGTATATATATGATCAACTCGGGGGGTGAGGGGGGTGGTGGTGGTAATGATGTATGTACCCTTTAACATCCTGACCTTCACACTTTATGGGATCAGAGGTCTGGAAATGGGACAAGTATGTAGAAATTATAACTTTTTATTACATGAATCTTTAAATAATAAAAAGTAGCTCTGTTTTCCATAAATCATAAATCCATTATTACAGTCAGAAAGGAAAGAGAGTACGAAATTTACCTGAGGTATGGCTCCCTCCCACCCTAGCTCTTTATCAGGATAATATTGCCTAGCTTAATATCATAAACTGTTTAGCACATGGACCTAAGTAACATTTAACCCATGTCTGGATTTCTTGTGGGTTACTTTACCCCATGAAACATTTATCTCCCTATCTTCCACCACTGCAACCCACACACCCAAGACCCGCTCTCTAGGAACCGTGTTTAAAACCGATTCACTGCATATGTTTGGATCTGACAGGTTTAATTACAGTGCTCCATCTGTATGAGATAATACAGAAGAGCTATTGAAAAGAATCAGAGAGGAGCTAGGATTCAGATTGGATCCCAGATGTTTTGTGTGTGAAAGCATGATACAGGTTATCAAACGGGGAGTTGATAAATGGGCATCAGGAGGCACATGGTGATTGAATGCAATTACTTCACGGGAAAGGAAAGAAACACAAACTAGCAATACAAAGTTAGGGGTCTGTCTATCAGCATGTTAAACAACATTAATTTATTAACATCTAAGGGTATCTATACGGTACAGATATGACATTATCTGTTACTACCTGCTGCCTTGCTCGGGGCTAAAATTTGAATCTGTGAGCTTCAGAGCCAAAGATGTCAATGTAAGTAGTTCAAGGTAATGAACTTGGTCCCAAGGTTGGTGTTACTGAAGATTTATTTCTGTTAATCAGGCACTCACTGAACAGGCAGTTTTACAAGTTTGAGTAGTGAGACCAAATCTTTACCCATCCTCCTCAGAAAATCCAAGCATGAATAGTTGTTTTAGGAATAGCAGTAGTATTATATAGGGAAGCTTTCCAGACAGTAGCACCCCCCTCACAGGGATATAAGCATTGCTGCTAGACCTCATGGCCCAGACATGAGAGGAGTCTGGCAGGCACTTGTACATTAGTTGTCAAAGAAGTTGGGAGTTCATTTGGGGCTCTGGCTAAATCTTTCAATTTACTATTGTCATAGCAGTAAATAAATACAAAGACAGAGACTCGCGTGATTGGTTTTGTTTCAGACAGGTTGTCTTCTGATTCTTTAAATGTCGCTTTCCATGATGAGATCATTCCAACCTCAGTGTTTTTCAAGGCGTAGCACTTAAAAGTCACATCGCTGGACTAATACTGTATCTAAGATGATAAGTAAGTGCTGCAGCTTTGCTGCTTTTCTTGGTAACATACTGTGAATTATTTATGCCAACTCTTTGTTGTCCTGGAGGGTTTGATGAAGGGAGAAAAACGCATGAGTATGCAGCTTCGCTTATAGACCACAGTAAAATGGTTTGCGAAACAGATGCATCAGCAGGTAGTAGAGTTGGTTACAAGCTGTTGTAAGGATAGGCTGACCACCTACGTGGATGTCATGTATTGGCTGAAATTGTAGCAAGAGGAAATTTGCTGGATCCTATCACAGAGGATCTGTTATTACCTGGGTATAACAAGTATATTTTTCTCTCACTCATATCTCTGTGACTCTGGTGTTATATTGGCAGTATAGCTTGGAAAAACTGTCATGCACATCCCAGTTTAAAGAGAGATGTAAGCATGAGCCTGACTTTAGAAAATAATGTAAAACTGTTAATGAACACTTTTCATCAGAGCATGAACCAGGTACCTTCCATTTCTATAGTATCTGAACTTCACAAAACTTTAGTGCACGTATCCTCTGTACACATGTCTCTGTAATGGCACACCATTCCCTGTTTAGCAGTTGGGCATGGCACACATATTTATGAACTTTCAAAGAGAGCTAGTCATGTAACACACTTTCATGCATTCCTGTGAGTCCCACAATGCATCTTTTAGCAATTTTGTACTCCTAAAGGTCTTTGTAGTAATAGCTGTAAGTGATTTTTCTGAGGATGTCCATGGGAGAGCAGGACCCTGAATTTAGTTACATTGTTACCCCAGAAATATCCTGTTCTTGTCATA
>VYZW01045842.1:0-28713 GCA_013401315.1 Balaeniceps rex
AAGAGACTCTTATCATATCTTTCCATTGCCTTTGCTTTGCTTCAGAGGATTACGTGCTTGCTAACCAAGATACTGGAAAGGCATGAGCCAACATAGAAGGTATTGGTGCAGACCTGAGGATCAGAACAATGTCCAGTTATTGTTGTTGGGGTTTTTATTACTTTCTCACTTAGGGTGTGGTTGTGGATGATAATCGGTTGGCTTGTTGGGGTTTTTTTCCCCATGAATCTATTTATAGTCTTGTGGCAAAACTTAACAGATAAAGGACCCACCGCTGTACCCAGTGGTGCAACCAGTAGCAGGGACTACAGAGACGCATTGTGCAAAGCTGGGAGTGAAGGGGCAGGGTAGAGAAAAAAATTTGAGAAATTGAGATAGTGCCACTTCTTTACAAATACACTTTGAAAAGCATGGATAGTCTGTAAAAGCTATCTTGTTTCTGCTTTGTTATTATTGTGGCCTGAAAAACAAATTGGTATCATTCTGCTTCATATATAATTCTCAATTATAATAACCCTTAGAACTTGCACAATGTGTTTTGTCCTTAGATCAAAAACTTCCATACAGCTGGGCTGAGGGGCCCAGAAAATCAAGTTACCCAAGACATTATAATGAGCTAATGGCAGGATGTTGGCTAACATGAATATTCCCTATTTCATATTCTAAATGGTAACTGGAATAAAAATTCAAATTTTCTATTATGTTTGAGGCAGAATGGAAATCAAGCTCATCTTTTCTGGGAACTGGTAGCAATTTAAATAATGACTTAAATAGTTTCTTGTTGTTGTTGTTGTTAATATTATAAAATATGCTCACATCACAGGTGTACAGCCATACCAAAGTGCTACATTTTACACTCAGTCTTCTGCTTGTACTGAAGAACAGTGACTTGTATGAAACATGGGATCTACAGATTCATCAGAAACAAAAGGCACAAATGCTAGCACTGCTGTATAGAATCATAGAATTATTAAGGTTGGAGAAGACCCCTAGGATCGTCTACTCCAACTGTCAACCCAACACCACCATGCCTACTATACCATGTCCCGAAGTGCCACGTCTACACGTTTTTTGAATACCTCCAGGGATGGTGACTCCACCACCTCTCTGGGCAGCCTGTTCCAATGCTTGACCATCATTTATAGAACCATATATGACCAATCATATATAGAACGAACCCATGGTGCAGTGCAGAGTATAATTTCATGCTGGCTGCTCATTTTGAGGAGCACTCTGATTCATTAGCACAGTGGGAAGACAATGGGAAGAAAACCCTTTAATTTTTGAACTCTGAGAATTTATGCTTATTTTGGAAAACACCGTATTAACACTGCCACTATCTCCTCCAGATAGAGCTGGGATTGAAATAGCACTGTATGATGCAGGCTTCTGGGAAGTGTCTTGGCAGAGCCTGAGACTAGGAAAATAGTGGTCAAAGGTGCCATGTCCTGACAGAGGATGAGGACAGCTTCCACAATACAAGTCAAAAATATGTTTTTCCTTATCCTAACGTACATCCCTAGATCACAGCTTCTCCAAGAGATTTTTCAGAGACATCCAAGGGCTGGCAGACTCTTTCCCACTGGTAATCCAAAGAGTCTCTTCCCTGAACACATCCTGGGCAAAAAAGCCACCTAGGCACCTTTTATGAAGCCTTCACCATATCCCCATGTGCTTTTGTGATAACCGCAAATGTGCAGACAAGTATGTGGGGACGGAGTGGAGAAGTGCTCTTCCTCAGTGTTCATTCCCTCTCCCCACTGGATTCTTCTGTATAGCAAAGGTTATGGGGACAGAAAGGAAAAAAATGAGAACAAGGGAGAGAGGGAACAAAACAGGCAAATGACAGAAGATAAGTGGAGAGAAGAAATGCAGCCTGAAAGTTTAGAGAGGGAAGCTTTAAAAAATCACTACAACATGTGGGCTAAGTTTCTTTTTTAGGTCATTATGTTTGAATGAGATCAATACAATCATTGCTGTCGTTCCTTTCGTATTTCTTCCTGCATTCCTTTTCTGTGTTAAACTGTCCATTTAAAACTGGCTGAATGTATTTCTTCATTAATTCTTGCCAGACTGTTCAGCATTTTAGCCAAGTCTTTTGATTATCTTTCTTGCCCAGCATATGAATAGGCTTTTCTTGAGCATGCAAACTATTGTGCGGACTGTGTTTTTCTTTTAGTGGAGAGAACTAGGTAACTTCAGAATAATTAGCTGAAATTTCCTCCCCTCCCCTCTTTTTTTAAAGACAATTCCTCATCTCTCCAGGAAGATGAAGAGGTAGATATGGAGGCTGTCAACTGGCAGCTGAACAACACCTCCATGAATGGGCATTCATCGACCCCAACCACCGTTCGCTTTCCCAGCTGGGTGACTTTTGATGACAATGAAGTCAGTTTTTCACCACAGAACCTTTCTCCCTTGAAAACAGACACCCCACCTGCAGAAACACAGACTCCAGATGTTAACTGTAACCTCACTACATCCCTTAAGAAAAGAGAACGTCCTAAAAGCACATTGGGTGACCTCTCCAAAATTCAAAAACTAGATCTCTCCTCCTTAACCAAGTTGCCTTCTGTTGAAACACCACCATGGAGTGCTACTAATCCCTTCCTGGATGAATCTCTGCAAGATGTCCAACCCTCACCCATCAATCCATTCAGCTCATTCTTTGAGGAGCGAGACAGGCGTTCCAAAAGTTCTTCTGTCTCCAGTGCTCCAGGCAAAAGCCAAAGAGACTCTCTCATTATTCTCCATCAAGAGCCTGATACCATCAGTTTCCATGAGGCAAACAAAAGTGTAACCCACACAGATGCTGTAGAGCAGCTCAAGCAACTCCAGATTGGAGACCCAGATCGTGTGAGCAGCCCTACCTTGCCTGATGATGACCCCATGATGCCATATGATCTGGATGCAGCCTTATTTAACCTGGCACCAGCTCAGCCAAAGGATGGATGGCCAATGATGCTCAGGATCCCAGAGAAGAAGAATATTATGTCATCCAGGCACTGGGGACCAATATATGTGAAGCTGACTGACAGTGGATGTATACAGCTTTTTTATGAGAAAGGACTGGAGAAGCCTTTCCGGGAATTCAAACTTGAAATCAATCATGAGATTTCAGAGCGCAAACTCCAGAACTATGATGAGAATGGAAGGATACACAGTGTGCGATTGGACCGCACAACCTACAAGGAGAAAAAAAAGTATCAGCCTAAGCCAGCCATTGCTCACACAGCAGAGAGAGAGCAAATTATCAAGCTTGGGACTACAGATTATGAAGACTTCCTTAGCTTCATCAGTGCTGTGCAAGACACACTGATGAACTTGCCAGCCTCATCAACAGATCTGAGCACAGTGGGACTAAACTATCAAGAAGAAGAAATCACGATTGATGTCAGGGATGAGTTTCATGGCATCTTGGCCAAAGGAGACGGTGTGATTCTCCAGCACAGTGTGCTGACCCATATCTATGTTCTCAGCTTCCTTTCTGGCCTGGCAGAATGCAGACTGGGCCTTAATGATATCCTGATCAAAGGGAATGAAATAGTTGCAAGGCAGGATATTATGCCTACTACTACCACTAAGTGGATTAAATTATACAGCTGTCGGTTCCATTCATGTGTGGATGAGGATATGTTTAATAACTCACGTATTATCCTGTTCAACCCCTTGGATGCCTGTCGGTTTGAACTGATGCGATTCAGAACTGTCTTTGCTGAGAAAACTTTGCCTTTTACTCTGAGGACAGCTGCCAGCATCAATGGTGCTGAGGTGGAGGTGCAGAGCTGGCTGATGATGTCCAGTGGGTTCTCTTCCAACCGTGACCCTTTAACTCAGGTCCCTTGTGAAAATGTGATGATCCGCTACCCAGTGCCAAATGAGTGGGTGAAGAACTTCCGCAGGGAGAGCGTCCTGGGGGAGAAATCTCTGAAAGCCAAGGTGAACAAGGGGGCCACTTTCGGATCAACCAGTCTGTCTGGTTCTGAGCCAGTAATGAGAGTAACTTTGGGAACTGCCAAATATGAGCATGCCTTTAATTCCATCGTATGGAGGATAAACCGACTGCCTGACAAAAACTCAGGTGAGTTTTTGGTGCGTACCATCTCTGCAGGAGTAAACTAAAAGGAGTTGTGTGTTTTAGAAGATAGGGAATACTGTGTTTACATGGTGAGGGATAAGTCATCCTCTGTAGTATACCAAAGGACATCAGTTAGTTGCATGAAGCATTTATCTGACCCTTCGTTGCAGTAGTTTTACGTATCCTACAAACATTGGTAATGATAAAAACAGGTTTAGGTTTTCTGGATGCAAAATATGCGTTCTGTCTCTGCTTTTATGAGTACATTATGGGACTTAGCCATCAAACATCTCTGTGTGCTTAGCACTGTTACTGGAAGCAGGGCTTTTTCAGGTAACTTGCAAAGGCAAAATGCTGTGCTATGGGGCTGAATGACAGGACCAGATAAATTGCTGTAGTTCCAGCACGTGTTGTTTCTTTTCCGTGCACTGGCAAGCATACTGGGCCAGTGCTCTATATTTCAACGCGTATACCACAACTAATGCCTACAAAGTGTCTGGAATGGGGATTGTAAGAGGACAGAAGATACTGTGCAACCATTAAAAAGAAAAATTTCCAAACACCGGTTTGTGGCTATGTTTCTGTAATCAGTGCAGACAGGTAAATACAGCTTAAACCTGAAGAGAGAATACCAACATAAAACCCACAAGTCTTTGTATTTCTAATAACATGTTCGTAATTAAACATTCAAATAACATGAGCAAGCTACTGTTCCCTCTGGCCATTGCTGCCCGTCATTCCACTTCCTGCCTTTCATCCATGGTGTGCAATAAAGCTAGACAACACGGGTTTGTTTTTATTCGTAGTGAATTCTACATGTTGATTTCTCTGATCTAGACCAGCTTTTTACAAATGAGAAGCACTTTTTAGTAATAATAGTATAATAATTAATATTAATAATGGTGTAGTAATGCAGCTGGGTGACTGGGTAGGTTTCCGTATTCAGTGTTCCCTGAAAGTTCAGTGTTGTACCAGATTTGGTACTTTCTAAGGACATATGTTTTTCCTGAGTTTGAGCTACAGTGTCAGCAAAACAGTGATCTAAGTCTTCTAATCTTTTGGATCACATTTCAGCCCAAGGATGCTCTTGTATTGCGGGGCATAAGAAAAGAGATCTTGGGAACTCAAGAGAAATATTGCCATGAAAAATTAACCTCAGGCAGTTTATAAGCAATAACATGCTTGTGAGGAAAATCTCACCATGCCATCTGCATGAGCTCTGGGAACGAGATGCTGTGAAATTGGGCCTTCTGGGGCATCTTCTCTCCAAAGATCTCCATATACTGTATAAACATTACAGCTGGGGAAACGAAAGCCCCCAAACTTTAACACAATCACAGAACGTGCCGGTAGCAAACCAGGAGAAGAGGCAGACCTCCTGGCTCTACTGCCTCCTGCGACCCATCGCACCTTTGAGGCAGGTGTGATCTATGTCTCCTGTTTCCTTGATCTCATCCCTCCCAGCATGAGGCTTTATGATATATACCCTGTGTCAGGGGGAAATGCATCACAGACTTGGCACTGCTCTTGGAGCCCTGCCACAGAGCATCTATCCATCAGTGTCACCGTGCAGAACACAGGGCAGTTAGTATTTGTTTACATCCTGAGAGGAAGAGAGTGTCCTCACCCCTCCGGTCAGGTCAGATGTAATTTCAGGGAAAGGAAGGGCCTTGCAAGCACTGTATTGGCTAGGACTCATGAGGTATGTGAGAGAGAGAGAATCCCAAAGTGATGACAGGGCAGGCCAAGTGTAGTTTAAATCCGACCTTGCTTCTCAAGGACTAATTACATTTCTTGACAGCACTTGTCCCGTGGTTTTCCTTCCTCAAAGTATATGGCAAACAAAGAGGGATATAAATGGTACCCAAAAGCATTGATTCCAACTCCTTAGACTTACCTGATGGACCACATACACTTCTGACCATGTGATACTGATGTGTGGTCTACTCCTAACCTTGTGCTTGCTTGGCTGTATCCAGCCCTACCCACAAGTCACCTATTTGCAGAAGTCCCTATAAATGATGCAGTTCTCAAGCACTAAGTAAAAAAACTGACTCACACTTCATACTCTCTTACTGTGGCACCTGCAACTCACCCCTAACAGCGCTCTGGGTCCTCTCTAAATGTCTGGTCTGCTAATGAACTGCTCTGGTGCCTGGGACTCCAGAGCAAGAGAGAGGTGGTGGCATCACACTGCAGCTGGTGAGAAATGCTGCAGGTAGCCACAGTCTCCAGCTCCACCCTGCCTCCAGAGGCCACACAACCTGTCCACACGACCTGGGGTATATGCATTGCATGACTCCCTCCAGCACACTTGCCTATCTGCCAGCCCCGTGTGCCTATCAAAGAAGTACGTACGTAGGCACAGACTTACTATGGGACCCTTTGTTCATCCAACTTGTGTGCTCTGACACATCAGTCCCTTGCAAACGCGATCCCAGAAACTCCAGAGGTCTCCAGGTAGCCACTTGGAGCTCTCGTGCTTCACTCCATTCCCTGAATGTAGACTGGTGTAGGCTCTGTGTGACACGAGGCGTACGACACCATCAGCCCTGCCTGTGGTCTGCCCTGACAGCCAGTACGACAGCCCCGCAGGGCAGGAGAGCCAGTCCCTCCCAGAGCTCACTGCTTGCATTCAGGTTGTAGTATCCTAGCACCCAAATTGTTAAGAAGTATTTCAGCAGCTTTGCTGTCTTATCCAAATGTTTTCTCTTTGTGTTTTCTAATGGGATGGGGCCCTTTGCACTCTTACTATAGAACTTGTTATCAGCACTGTCTCTATTATTTTGTAGCCAAAGCATCTGCTTACGACTGGACACTGAAAAGCGTGTGACAAATGAAGGACTGTGTGTACTCCGACTATGATTTGACCTAAGAAAACACTATGGACTGGATTCTGCTGAGCACATTGCTGAAATCCTTTCCAAAATAGCTTGTTAAACTTTATTGCCCTTCTCATATTCACAATTAATATCATCAAAGCGGTTGATAAAGAAAGCCTATTTACGGGCTCTGCAGAGCTTCAGTTGCAGCTGGCTCGGCTCCACATGTTTGTTTTTTTTTAAACTCCCAGCAAAATATTAGGAAAACATCCACCCAGTCTTCGATCGTGGGAAAACGCTCTTCCAGAGAAGCAGGGATGTAGCCTTTATGCAGAATCTGGGATATGGATATTTGAACTTTGGTCTAGTTTGGCTGTGGATCCCAGGCATGCTGCCTGGTATACTTTCTGAAGTAAATTAAATCCTTTAATCCAAACATGTTGGGACATCAGAGTAATTTGGAACAGACTCCCTCCAATCACAGTAACCCATGCATATATATGAATTATATTATCAGATCCTTGATTGTCAGAATGAAATGTTAGTAGCTCAAGGAAGCAAGAGATGCAAAACAAAAGCAGTCTGATTTCCTCCTGATTTTACTAAACAGGGTACCTGTCCGTTAGAGCTGTGAATGAGCCTGTTGAACAAACAAAGTCTATAGGAGTTGTGCCTTGTGTGCCTCACACTCAGGACACTAATGAACAGCAATGTGCTTGGTATTTTTGCTATAGCTTTGGTGGAGGAGTTGCTTTCTTAATCAGTTCATCTGGTTGCCTACCATGCTGAACTGGTTTAAATTAATAACTTCCATATTTTTTGAGTGTTGTGCATGGTCTTTTCTGTTAGTGGGTACTCCTACAAGAAGGAATTAAATTATTGAAAAATTGCTTTGTTAATTGCATTGCATTAATTTTTTTTTCTTTTTTCCCCTTTATTCCCCCCCCAGCTTTTTTTTTGAGCCTGTGAATATCCACCAACATTCAGGTGTCTTAGAAGAGTGCTTGCTGGTTCCATGTGTCCAGTTGAAAGTATGAAGAGTTTAAAAGCTCAGATCTCCAAAGCACCTGTCACGCAGTGTGCTGAAGCCCCGTTAAACACTTCCCAGTGTTACCTTCACATGCGTCCATCCCAAAAGCAGCTGAGCACATGCCAGCTCAGGAGTGTAGCAGCGCAAGCTGAACATTTTGTAGCTGTGGATGTGGCTTGCGCCAGAGCACAGAGCCACCTCTCCAGGGCTGCTGTGGGCTTCCGCTGCAACCCAGGCAGTCTGAAGGAGGGAGCACCCCATGGGAAATGAGAGGAGAGGAAAAGCATAGCAAAGCAGATGAGCAGGAAGGATTACAATGAGGAGTCTGCTGAGACTGGTACAGGGTGAGGAAAGAGATACAAATGGATGGGGAGCCTGAGACTGGGAGCTGGTTGCCAGTACTGAGTGCTGAACACAGAATTTTTGAGCCAGGAATGACTCATTTTTAGGCATCTTCGTAACGCAGTGCCAGAGAGCAGTGATTCCAAGGTACGTGCAGCGGCACTCGAGTGTCCCATGGCAGAGGCTGAAGTGCACTGCTGCCACAGGTGTGCCTGCCACAGCCAAGCTCCAGAACTGGGCAGAAGCAAAAGCCCTGCTGTGCTGGAGGGCACAGTGTTCTCCATGAGAGCACATGGGGTTGCTGCTAGCCCATGGCGGGTGGGATCATCTTGAAGGTCTGCTGTGCACCACTGCTTTTTATCTAGAAAAAGTGTGCTCCAGGTATGAAAAGCTGGGAAGCGCTGTCAGAGAGATCCCATCTCGCTCTAGAACCTGGGCAACTCTGCTTGGGATAATTAATCCTGATGAAAAGCAGGTGATGTATTTTAATGCTTGCAGAACTCCAGCTTTTATATCTGCTTGATACAGCACCCACTCATTCATAACTTGGCTCCAGCTGTGGTGCTGCATATCTCTGTGGTGTCTGCTGGACTGCATAGCCTCTCGATGGATTTGCTGCACAGACATAAGTTTATAAACCTTCCAGTTGTGAGGAAACTCTGGCTAGACTGTTTGGAACTATGAGGCTGACTCTAGATGAAATTTTTACCCAGACTTACACCGGGTTGAAATTTTTTTCCAACTCTAGTTCAGAGGTTAAATGTGATGTTGCAATGCCTCAGCCCTCTAAAGACTGCTCAATTTCATCCTGTTGGGACAAGTAATATCTCAAAATCATCCCACATCTTGCTTTTCAAGCTTCAGCTCAACACGGCTGACTTTTGGGCTAAGCTCTGGGTGAGGAGCTGACTTCCTTTTCAAGGCCCAGGCTTGCAACTCCTTCACAGGTGGTGGTTTCCTCCTCTTCCCAGGGGGAGCTTCTGGGCTTTCCCCACCCAGTCCTTTTTACTCTCCCTGTGTTTCTCCTTCCTTGTCTCTGTCCTGTACACCTTGCTGAGCTGTATGGAGAAGAACTTTCCCAATGAGCAAGTAGTCAGAAATCCTAAAGCCTGTAACAGTGGCAGACAAGGATTCCGTTCATTTATTTATACATTACTTTCATTTACACATAGTTAGATAATCGGATCCCTTCAATCAGAAAGCCCAAGGTGGCTTTGAAGGCTCTCATCCTCGTTTTGCAGACAGAGAAACTAAGGCACAGACCTTAAATGACTTGCTCAAGAGCTTAGGGAGTTGGCAGAAGTCAGAAATAAAACCAACCTAGCTTGAGTCGCAGTCCCTACTTTAATTTTTAAACATCACTGCTGTCCAGCAAAACAAAGGGAAAAAAAAATAACAAAGGTTATCATTTACAGATGACAGAGCTAAACGTGATTACTTCCTCACCTTGCCATCTTTAATGACTAGCCACCTTGTCATGGGTTAGAGTAAGGAATAAACAGTTATTTCCAAGCTGTGCACAAATTTGCTTTTTGAAACCAGAAAGATTATTTAACCTTATCCAGTATATTTTTTTTTGCTGAAAATGAGGATAACAATTTCAAATAAATGTGAAATATCTGCCAAATCCCACCTTTACTTACTATCAATACATGACATTTCAGAAAGATGTGCCACAATATACTTAACATGCTACATACACTGGGGGAATCAGAAGAGGGGAAATACCTTTACCCTGTGGTGCTTGATTTGCATCTTGTATTTTCACCCACTAAAAGCAAACTAGAGTGATCAGCAGTCCTTTTTGCTGTTTATTTTGTTTAATTCTTCTGGAAACTCCAATGGTATTGAAGCAGGTAAGAAACTGTCACTTGCTACAAACTAGTTTACCTAGGCAGATTCTGGGTTTCCTGCAGTTTTGTGATGTTGCTTCCTCCTAGATGTTGTCTTTTTTGATCTATCCAACACAACTTTCATATCTGTTTGCTCTGTTTTTCCAGCTTCTGGCCATCCTCACTGCTTCTTCTGTCACCTAGAGCTTGGCTCTGACCGGGAAGTGCCTTCCAGTTTTGTTCGCTATGTAGATGTGGAATTTGACATGCCCACCACTTCTGCGTCCAAAGCCACTGTTCGGTCCATCTCTGTTGAGGACAAGACCGATGTGAGGAAGTGGGTCAACTATTCAGCACACTACAGTTACAAGGTAAAACTGAGCATGTGGCAATCACCATGGTTACTACATTGTCTTGAAAAGTGTGGGCAGACAAATAAAATACCATGGGCAGATGAGGCGGGAATTTGGCACGTGCCAGGCTCTGTGCAGTGGCTACCCATGTGCAGCCTATTGATTCATGTCAAACAAGCAGTGGATTATCCCTCAGCGAAGATGGAACAAACTTGCTTGCAGTTGCTTTGTGGAAGAGCATACACACAGCCAGCTACTGGGGATTAGCTGATATGGTAAGAGTGTGAACAGGGAGTTTTGCCACTCTTCATAGCAGCTACAGTGGGAGGAGTGCTACAGCAGACAAAAGGATTGCATTATTTCTGTGCTTAAATATTTCTTCTTGCTGCCTGCCCTAAGGAGAGGAGCAGATGGGAAAATGCAGTATGTATATACCTGCCAAGAATCTCAGTATGCCAAAATTTGCATGTTAGCTGATCACTCAGCAGAGAAATTGGCATCCTACCTGCCGCCTTTAAAAGCAATGATGAGAGATGCTGAAAAGATTCTCATGGCAAATATTTTTAATGGTAATTGTAATTACATTTTCAGTAGTCTCTTAAATTCCCTGGAGATGGTATTTGATCTTCCTAAGTATCCCTTTTAAGAATTAAACATTGGCTTATCCCTGAGTTTTCGGACGTGTTGAAATTTAGAACACAAATGTAGATGTGCATTTTGTAAATAAATCCCTTTACTTTATACATCAGTTTTTGCAGAGTTTAAAATTGAGGCTGGTCTTCTGCTGTCACTTAGGAAGCCACTTATCCTCTGCAGATTTGGTTCTGGGTTTGGATTCAGAGTACACCCAGGGATAGTAATGATTATAAAATCGTGTGAGACCGGTTCCCTGCATGACATTATCTCTTCTGGAAATGACGTCATGACACTGTTGAATCATAAAACTGTTTGGATTAGACGGAAAACACTTATAGTAAATCAAATCCAGCTTTACCTCCTCGGTCTATTTCTCTTCACAACCCTCCCAGTTTACCAAGAGTTTCTTCACCTGAGCAGGACACTAATCACCACTAAGGAAGATTTTTTAATCTTTTGTTTTCCTTTCTCATTACAAATATTCTCCCTCTTTTTCCTCTGCCAGGTCGAAATAGAGCAGAAAAAAAGCTTGAATGCGGATCTGAAGGGAGAAGATACTGCAAATGTCAATGAATGTGCTACGCAGTGAAGGAAGATCAGTCTGCCAGTCCCAAGAGGGGTGGTCAAATTAACAGACCTGGAAGAAAGGACTTGCAGGGTTTTTGTATTTTTCTTTAAAAAAGTATGGAGTACTACTTTTAAAATAATGCTCTGAAGAGTATTATTGTTCCTTCTGATGATCCGTACTTTGAAAAGAAGCTCGTCAGTGGTTTGTTTGGAGGGGACCCATGGGCTTTTGCTGGAACGATTTAAGTACAGTTGGGGTATAGACAGAATGACTCTTATTACAGTCAAGCCTACCTTTTCTGCCTCTTCACCATCTAGGTTCTGCACTGAATTATGGTCTGGCCACCATCACAGCCAAACCAGAAAGCAGCCTTTATATCACTTACAATCTTGCCCCCCTACGTTAAGCATTTTTTTGTATGCCTGTTGGTTTGGTCATTGGCAGATTCATTTCCTTCTGAACTGCCAAATAAAACCCAGGGAGCATCGAGTGAAAAATGATATAAAATCTCATTTCTGAAGTGGTCAACAGGGTGAAACCGCTGGGCATCATTCTGGAGGATCAACAAACTCTGCATCTTAAACATAGTGCATGGTCAAGCAGATGAACTACAGACAGGACAGCTAATCATGTAGCTGTTCTTCTATTCACCGGTTCCTGTCTCTTCCCTGAATGACAACATGTCATTGTGCACATTTTCATGGGGTCTGCACAAGTTACAAGAAAGCCTCTGCAATTTCTTAAAATTTTTATTTGTTAGTCTGGGCTGTTCTGTTATCTTGACTGAACATGGTTATGGCTGCTAGTAACAGGGAATGTGTTTATAGTAGAGGTGATACAGGAGGGTCTTTGCTAAGATTAGATCATTCCTGCCTAGGAAGATATTTAAGGGAAAAACATTGGGGTTTGGTTTTGGGTTTGGTTTTTTTTCATATGTTTTCTTGGATGGGTAAGGTGGGTGGTTATTGAAAATGTCAGAACACGATTTTTAACAGACAATGTTGTTTGCCTTCCTGAAAATCCTTGGAAGTCTGTCCAGCGCAATATTACTTTAATGTTCTTTCTTGAACCTACAATATAAGTAACTTGCATCTTTATAAAACCATCACTAACTGGGACCCAAAAATCTCTTTCCAAAAATTAACAACAAGCTTCCATCATGGAGATTTTTTTATTGCCCCTTAGCTGAAAGTAACAGCAAGTCTTGAAAATTCCTTCTCAATAAAAATGCAGAAGGCAAAAATCACTCATTCATATATACTTTCAGAGAAAACAGTGTTCAAAGTACCCATTTTTTGTAGTTGTTTCCACGGCTTGCGTAATATTTTGTCTTGAGGTAATTTTAAATGTAAAAAAAGTAATTTATTAAATCATTTCTCTTTTGAAAGGCTACTGCTGACTTTAAAATCACACATTTGGAAAGCCTTGGCAATATAATTTAAAATCATAATGAATTAAAATGAAAGCTTTTTTATAAATTTATTTTATTTTACATTTAATATAACAGAAAATTAATACACTCTCGAATTACTACTTTCACTGTGACTCCTATAAAAACCACTACAATGTTAAAATCACGAATAAAAGATGAGATTAATTGAGTCTAAAACTGGTAGTGGTAGAATTTAAAACAAATTGTAGGGAACTTATAAATGCCTTTTTATATGCACCTAAATTTCAGGCCTACGTCAACCTAGTGATATATATTTACACAGGTACACCCTGTATATATGTAAACTCTCAGTCCTTCTAGGACTTCTTAATAAGCATATAATATTCTATTGCAGGTAGTCCTACTGAAGCCCAGGGAGCTCCTCGGAGCACACCAGTTAGTACTAAGCATTTGCAACATCTCTCTGTAAATGGAAGGATGCTATTAACTTTTATGAAGCATTTTGAGATCAGTGGATTAAAATTACTTATAAAGTGCAAAGAATTATTATTTATTAAATGATAACTTGTATAGGTTGTGAAATACCTGAGAGCACGGGGCTGAATTCATGACTGATTCTCAGCTCTGTTACAGGCTGGCTGTGATGAGTTGCATGGCAACTCCTCTCTACAAAATTCACTCTTCTTTTCAAAGGCATTCAAAGAACTTCTTGGTGTGTTTCCTGTTTTTCACTGCAGCTCCTAGTGTACAGTTTCTGAAAAGGACCAGCAAGAAATACAAAAAAAACAAGCTGAAGGAGTGCTGAGGTGTTGCTGAGGAAGTGTGACAATGTTTTGTGAAAGAAACAGTTGGGAGATTTCCTACTCTGATCTGCAGGCTCAGTGTCTGAATTTTTGCCTGTTGTCCCCCCAGCCCTTGAAAACACAAATAAGTAATAGCAAATAAACAAAATCATGTTGTACTCCTTAAAGAGGGAAGAAAATCAAAGGAATATCATTTTCCATTTCTGTTGATTTCTTAAACTATTCAGTCTCTGTCATACTCCAGCCACAGAATATTTCATGCCCCAAAAATTGAAAGATGAACATATTGGAGGTTTCTGGATTTACTTATTTTCTCTACTTCTTCATCACTGATTCTTTTTTTTAATTCAAAGTTCATGAATGAAAGAAAGAGTATGGGCCTGACTGATCTCTCTTATGTAGTTAGTTGTAAGACAGAAGTATCTCTTCCAGTCCTCATGGAGTTACGCAGGAAAAACTGGAAGAGTGTTCTGGTTTATAAAAAAGCTATTTTAATCCATTCTGATCTATGGAGAATATTTTTCTGATGTACCTGCCACTGAATTTTCAAGAGTTTAAGATTAATACCTCGGCCAGAGTTTCAAAAGATCTTATTTTCTATTGAAGCACTAAAGTAGTTTGATTTTTCAGAAGAGCACTAACAACCAAAATCTTTAGAAAATCTAGTGTTGGTATCACCAGGTGTCACCACTGAATTCTTTTTTCAGTCCAGCACCATTACGAGTGCTGAGCATCTGAACACCATGATCCTAAGTGCCCTTTTTGAGGCTTCCACTGTTCTTGCTTGATTAAACAGTGCCAATTTTTCAGTGTTAGATAACTGTCACGTGTGAACTTTATGTACATGAACCATATATTCTTCATCCATAGGGGTACAGCAGTAATTTGGACAGACTGTTGATGAGAGTGAGGGGAAAAGAGCTGAGAGGTTTGTCAGTTTTAGAGTAGCAGAAATTATTTAGATACAAAGCTATGCCTGTAGTGGGGATGTTTTTTATTTTTTTTTTATCTTGGGGAAAAATCTCTTTGAATACTTTCAGTTTAATACGCCTTTTGAGAAAGATATAATCACCGTCCTTTGGTTTATTTGAAAGCTTTGTAAACACTCTGTGCAGGAAATGTGCCTTCAAGGTAAGCATACATTTACTCCCTGAAGCTATTCCCACTTTCAGACTTCTATTTCTCATTATGGTTTTGTTTCATTTTTGTACTGTGTAAGACTTGAGGTATTGCAGGGAATTTTGCCTAGAAAAATAAACTTAAACAGTCTTTGATCACAAGGGGTAAAGATGAACAACATCTCCGGGCAGCTGAGCTTATTTTAGTGAATGCCTCTTAACATTTATTAACTATGGACACTCTGCTAGCAAAGGAAAATGGGCAAATTCAGCTGAGAAATACCGTAACTGACTGATGTTATTTTTGTCCTTTATTTTACTTAGATTTAAATTTAGTCATCCTATGAAGGAGACAGATTTTAGGTTCTTCATTGTAGCAGTATCATAAGAAACATTGCAGAAATATTTTACCTTTTCCGGTGGGTTCCTGGCTGACATATTTACTTGACAGGACATCCAAGACCTGTCGGTCTACCTGTCCGCATGACTTAGTAGCTGCTAACACTCACTCTTGATCATTCACCTCCCAGGATAGAGAGCAATTGCATGCAAAAGAGCGTGAAAGCAAGAGGAAAAGGTGTACAAAGTTCAGTCTGGAGGTACTTACTGTTGCTTGCATGAAAGTCTCAGTAATTTCCTTGGCCCTTGAATGCACACAAACTAATCTTGATAGGCCACCTCTGTTCCAGAGGGTGAAAAATTCCTTTCAGTGACTTTTAGCAGCTCGTGTTTATAGCTATATTCATCTCCAGAACTGACCAGCACAAGAATTTGCAGCACACAAGAGATCACTTATGGATGAAGTACTTACCCTCTTCTGCCACTGAAGTTAAATCTACATCATGAGTTGTCTGAGATACGAAATTTTGTGTGGTAAAAGGCATAGCTGTTCCTAGCCTTCCTGTTTTGTTCAGCCACCCACCCACACATCCATCCATTCATCCTCCCATCCATCCTACTTGCAATTCATTCTTTGCACTATTGACATTGATTGGTTTGATGATTATTTTGTAACATGTTCCTACCTTTTTGTTTTGTAAAATAAGAAAGTCTATACACTGGCTAACTTTGTAGAAGTGGTTTATTTTTTTTTCTTTTTATTTTATCAGCTGAAATGGGATGTCATGTTTTGTTTGAACTATGGGAAAACTTAAATAAATGTTAAGATGAAACAGCATATCCACATTTTCCCTGTGAAATTGAAGTTGTATGTGCTGTACATTCTGGTAAGTCAGAAGTCTTGAATTCAGACCAGGAAAAGGGAGTGTTTTGAATGGCATAAAGAAGGACATAAATTAGAAGTAAAGGGGCTATATACAGGAAAGAGATTATTTAATTTGATCATCCAGACTGAATGATAGACTGCAAAGGAAATGGAGCAGGCCTAGAGCTTGAGCCACATAACAGACGTGCGGAGCAGTGCTGACATAATATAGAAGAGGATCCAACATTTGAATGAAGCCATCCTGAAACAAAGTAATTGAGAATTGAAGCTTCTGCCCAGTGGGTCTCTTCTACTTCTGTTCTCTGACTGCTAAAGCCAGGAGTACATGCAAGGGCAGTGTCTTCCTGTGATCAGAACATCTGTTTGCAAAGCAAGTGTAAGGATAAGGTCTAAACTATTTACAGAGTCCTCTGCTATGATTCACTGTGTTCTTTCAAACTTGAGTAAGCCATTATCATTTCATACATCTTTCCATTTCTCTCACAGTCACTGAGACCAGCTGCAGCCTGCTGTTTTTCTCAGAAGCACTCCCTGAATCAGACTGAAGAGCTGGGCAGTCTCATTGTCCAAAGAAAATCAGATACCCATCATAAAAGCTCAAATTATTGCTCTGAGCTCAGCACATTCTCCATAGTATGCCTCAGTACAACTGACAGTAAGTCAATCATTTTACAGTATAAGAAAAGGGAGGTATACAGGGAACGATGCCTCATGTTCATTATTAAAGAGTAAATCAGGTCAGCCAGAAGAAAGAAGGAAAGTTAAATAGAAAGATTCAGGGGCTGTTAGTAATAGCAGTTTATTTACTATAATTCAGATCTTCAGTCACATTTGGAAATTATACTATCAAATTGGGATGGTAGGATTATATTAACCATGATAGCTTGATAATATGCAAAATGTTTTTTAAAAGAGGGACTTGTAGAAAAAGCTGACAGTTTGAAACCAGGGAGCTCAAAGTTCCATGGCAATAGTGCAGCCCTTCAAGACAAGCCAAAATAACGCCCTACAAGAGATGGAGAAGTCAGAGTGCCAGCACAATGTGTACCCAAACAAAAGACATCACTGGAGTGAGATAGCACCATTTGGAGAAAAAAACCCACCAGTTTTCTTTTGGTGCTCTTAGTTGCCATGACTGCCCTTACCGTCTAATCCAGATATGTTGTAAATTTATAGGTAGGACAAAAGCTGCTGAAGGTCAGCTGAGGTAAAGCAAAAGAGAGAGCAGCAGCCCATTGTTTCAGCTTAGGTGCAGGTCTGTGTCACAGCAGATGTGTCTGAAACATGAAGCGCACCAGTCCCAGAAAAAACTCCTGTCCTTTTGGTCACAGTATTAGAAGCCTAACACCAACTGCCATATATAAAAATGTAGTTGGAGTAGTATTTTAAATACCAGCTATGAAACGTGTCTTTCTCAACCCTGAATAATGGGACAGCAAAGCCTGATGGAGAGGGGTGACTGTACCACTGCCTGCAGCTGCACTGGAGTGCTACAAGAAGTGCCAGACACATGCTGGGGTTCAGGGGGTGTGGGCAGGCTGGTCCTTCCCTGGTCGGGGGCCTTCCGTGGTCTCCCAGTTGCTACTGCTCCAGGGGCAGTAGATAAACTGGGAGCGATCAGCTTGGCCGAAAGAGCTTCTGAAGGAAAAGGATGGATACAGGGTGAATACAGCTGAACATAACTTCCTAGGGTGAGAGCCTCTTTTGTAAAGGTTTCCCTTATGCAGAACAGAAAAAGAGAGCTCTACTCCTCTGTGTGGAAGCAAAGATATTTGTTAGGACATTGTCAGTTCAGCAATTGTATTAATACAGAGAGTACTCAGATTAAAAGGGAATTAAATGGGAAAACCTCATGTCAGTGCACAGATGCAGGCAGAACTGTAGCAGGGTTCTGGCTTCTGGTCAAGAGAAACAAAAGCAAAATTGCAGACAGTTTTCAACTAAGAGATTAATTGAGTTCAACCACTATGGCATCCTCTGTCCCCACCTCCCTTTGATCAAAATCTTGCTTAAATTGCATTGCATCAGTCAGCAGGCTTTCCCCCCTGCCCCCAAGCTGTTATAGGTACCTTTGCCCAGGAGGAAGAAATGTCCCTGGCAGTCAGGAAGCGACAGTTGGTGCGAGAGGAACAACCAGGGGCGTGCGGGTGGTAAAAAGGGATACGCTGAAGTTACAACCTCAACAGAGAAAAATGTGTGCTAATACCTCATGAAGTCCCGTGACAAGTCAGGAACTATGCAAAAAATGTGACTTGGGGAGTCCCAGTCTACAAACACTGACCCTGGGAACAAAGGAAAAAAACAGTCAGTAAAAAAGTTAGTATGAATATAATGAAAGATTGGAAGGTTTGTGAACAAATAGAATTGGATTTGGAACTGAACGACATTGTCAAAATCAGCTCTCAAACTGTACAGGGCCAGAGGACCTAAAAGACACAGGATGATGAAAGTGTGAGTTGACTGCGACATTTCTGCTGGGTAAGTTGTGGTTTGTGGTATGGGTCCTACCTGGAGAAATGAACTACAGATGGGAACGATAAGGCATTTAGCTGTGCGTTCACGCTCCCTAGGTTCGCAGGAGCTAAGGGACTGTTGCTCTCTAGTGGTCACTGCAAGCTGCCACGTTTTTCCCTGGCCTACTGACTGCATCGAGCAGACTCAAGGAAACACAAGTCTCACTACTTTTCAGGATGATGAACCCCATGCAGAATTTGGCCCATTGCTGACACACTGAAAACTAGACAGATCTCAAAACTGGGTGTAAGAGTTGGCTACCCCAGTTGATTCCATGTTCAGCTGAGAAAAGGCCAACAGACAAATTAATTTTTCAGTGGTGTTGACTGCTCTTTCCACCCAAGTAGTCATTACCTGTCTGCACAGTCACATGGAATCAGTTTAAATTTACATCCATAAAGCACTTTAAATACCTCCAACAGAAAATGCTGTAAGAGGATAACTTTTAACTACTGTCTGTTAAAAACCAAAAGCATACGTGTGTTGTATAGGCATGCATAGGCCTATACAATTAAGCATTGTATGATGGAAAGAACAGTAGTTTGACCTTTTTATTTTCTGTCCACTCTTTAAAAGACAGGCACCCCCCCACTACCCTGAGGTACACCAGTGGGGCCAAGTCCAAGTCTGGGCAGCGAAGCCCACTACTCCCAACTGGTAAACCCCCATGCTGCTGCTACCTCATTCTGGAAGTACCAAAATTCCCAGGAGCTCTCATAAATTTGCATGAAAGATGCCTACATACACCGTGCCTCAAACTACCACAGTCCTAGATGGTTTTCAAGCCAAGTGTTCTCCTACCTTCCCTCTCTCAAGGATTCTAACCTGTTGCCATGTTCAGAATGAGCATTGTGTGCTATAAACCTGCTCAAGGGTCAGAGCACTGCACTGCAGGTAAGCAACCGGGTTTTGGCTCCCTTTCTCCTCCTTGTTTGAGGCTACCTAGAGTGCTGGAACAGAGGTGGAGACAGTTCAAGACTGAAAAGAGGGACTGAAGACTTCAAAGGTTTAGAGTACTGACCAGATTTGTCAATCCTTGACTACAGTTTCTGAAATGCTGTTGAGTAAATTATGGAAAAAGTCCTTGGAGCGGGAACTAGACGCCAGACCTGCCCTCTCCCTCCAGAGAAATACCTTTCTCTGCTGAGCTCACTGAACATAGAAGGCCTGCTGTCCAGTGAAAGTACTTTATAGGATAAGTAATAGCACCATTTGAGGATAGTGCCTTATCTGTTTGCTGAGGTGCTATGGAAATAGTGTTTAAATACATCCTTGTGCTGTATTTTCTAAGAAGTAATTTGTTATAAAAAGTCTCCTTCCTGAAACAAAATGATCCTTCTGTATTAGTGCCTGGCAAGAATACAACTATATGCCTTTGAAATAAATCCCTTACAGCATGGGGACAGTTTTTTCTTCCCAGCACCCACAAAAAGCACATGAAAATCAGTTTCGATCTGTGCTGAAGCAATTCCTTACCTAATTTCTAGGTTTAAGAAAAAGATGTACTAGTTACTAATTTTCAGCTTACGTTAATCATTTAACGTTTACTATGCATTATGAACCTACTTGTATAGAAATTACAGCCAACAGTCATTGCTCTCAATGAGAGCACTACTGGACAATTTTAGCACAAAGAGGGACATTTTGAAAACATATTTCTCTGATTTATTTTGTTTTCTGCTAGGGTTACTATACTGGCATAGGAGTTCTGCCTCCCTCTTGTGGCTACGTCTGTTACTTTTGGCTTGGAATAGAAACATTTACAGTGCAACCACAGTCAGAGTTCATGATAGTTACCTTCCTGATATAAGCTTCCTCCTCAAGTTTGCTAGAAAAGCCCCATTATGTTGGGAATCTCCCACACAAAAATTTTCTACCTAAGGGAGAGATTCTTTTTCACTTTCATGTGGGAACAACTGAACGTTTGATAAACTCAGTGGTAATTCATGCTGGTTACGTTTTGTAAGTGATTCTGAACGTTCGGATTGAACTCAGCCAAATCTACGAGCTCCACCTAGGAGTTATTAAGGTGTATTCCTGGTGATGTGCTATTTTCAAGTAGTGCAAAAACTCATGGCCTATACATTTTAGGTTATCACTTTGTCCTTTCCTATCACCTTCCATTTAAACATCACATAGTCCTTTTCAAACATTAAGAAATTAAGCTATCTGAAGAGTCAACTGAAATAAAAAGACTGTACCTCTCAGATGATAAGAAAGCTAAGATAGCATTAAATCACTGCCTTGGAATGATAGAGCCCCAGCTGAATGCAGATCTAATGTCCCTCCATTGTTTCCCTAACCCAGAAGAACATCTTCTCCCTTCAAGGTCTTTAGCAGACTTACGGCATTTGTAGCATGATTTACCTTGAGTGTCTCTGCTCTGTGCCCTTATATTCTTCATTCCTTAGCAATTTACTGATATCAATATAGCACATTGCCCGCCGCAACATTCAGAAAGACATGTGAATTGTGTCGTGAAAGCCATAGCTGGGAACTGGGCAGGAGGGACCTGGAAATTTGTAGCAGAGCTCTACAGTAACAGAAAGAGAATAAGCTGCACAGCTGAAATGCCACTGCTGGTCGTCTTGCTTTGTTAGGTCTAAAAGAAAGTGACTGTAGTTCTGCACCACTGTTACTTGGTCGCATCCTCCAGCTTCAACTCCAATTTCAGATGGCTTTGGCAGCAGGGCAAGGGACTTGCTTTGACCACTCATACATTTATGTAACTGTTCAGATTATGTGGATAGAGATATTATCACCTTGGCTTTGAAGGTACTCTCATCTGCTTCACGTTAGATGATACCCATCAGCACCTCCTTGGCAGCCGGCCAGTGAAAACACTCATGGGACCTGAGCCCATCCCTGTGAAGACTCTGCCAGGGGCTGGCTGCACCAACAGCTAGAATTTCTTGGGAAAAATCATCCCTGGTGCGTACAGACCACAACCAATAAAGGCGGTGTTGGGCCCTCACCCTATAACCGTTAATACTGCATCTGCATCTGGCCAGATGGGTCAGTCCTTCCAGCACAAATGCAGCTGTCTGAAAACTCTATAAACTGCAAGTGCTGTTTTCTGCTCATCATGTGCTCTACCCATACCATAAAACAGGGTGCAAAGAAAATTGCAGGTATAGTGGGTCCGATGGGATGCCTCACTAGAAATGTTTTCTTTGAAGCGACACCGATGCGCTGACTACTAATCTGCCTAGAGTCAGTCTGTGGGAGAAATGAGATGGCTGATGACAGTAGGTCATATTGCAAAGACAGGAAGATTTGTAGTGGAAGATGATGCTTAAGATGGAAAAACAATCTTTCATCTAAAGCAGCAAGACAGGGAGTAGGGACAAGCAGCTGAGGGAAAATGTGAGCTCTGGTCTGTAAGCGCAGCTTCACATTTTTTTATGTTTGCAGCTGTCAAAATCGTGGTATGACCAAGACTCACAGGTTACACATCATTTAGCACGAAGACTCAAGCGAAGAAGAGCTCTGGAAATAGGTCACAGGTTAGAAATGGCAATAAATGCCTAGGGTCCTATAGCTCCATTACAAGGATGAGTTGGGCTGGCTCATTCCCGCTGTTTTCCTTTCTCTCAAAGCCAGGGACTCCAACTGCCCAGCAGTCCTCACACTAGTACAGCTTTGCCAGTTAGATAATTAGCCTCAGCATGGGAACTGCACATTAACTGCTCATAAGCCATAGGTTGGCCACAACGGAGTTCATGTTCGCTGTTCCTCACTGGGAAGGCTGAACACAGCCAAAACTGAACTGGAGTTGTTTTCCACAAATTCCGCCCAGTCCTGTGAAAAACAACCCTAGGACTCATCTGGGGGTGGGGGGGAGGCGGGGAAGTAAAGATTTGTCTTGTCTGCCTGATGCCTGTCATGCTGGGTCCCAGAGGGGACATATGATCACCTCTGAATAGGCTGTAAATGTAGGGCACACCCATGTTTTTTGCATGAAAGCTGTAGCCTCCTTGCCCTTAAAGCAGCTTTATGTGATCCTCAGCAAGCTTGCATGGTTTGCAAGGCCACTCACTTGGGCGCAGAGGAACAGACATACTAAGTGGGAGGCAGTGAGCATCCGAAGTGGAGCAAATGTGCCTTGCACAAAAGCATTTTTAGTTTATGGACATGTGAATGTGTGGCTGCGGGACAAACTACTGGGTAAAATACACCACAGCACATCCCTGCTTGGCAGTGGCTGCCTGTGTGCAGTCTCCCACGCTGCCAGCTGTGTGAGGGAAGCCGAGGCTACACAAACGCACACACACTCCCAAAGGAATCACAGGGTTATCATGCACACAGACCAGCACCGTGCCATAGTTACATGCTGCATATTTGTATTCTGGCACACTCTAAGGTGATTACTTTATCCTAAGTCATCACGTGGAGCCTGAGGTACATATGGCTTGTGAAGCCACACTATAGATCGCTCTCTGCAATTTTTTCCTTATGAATATTTTACTCTCCGATGCCTGTATAAATCAGGAATAACTTTGCTGAAGTGAATTCAGTTTTGATGTGGACCTTTGCACATCATAGCCGCTGGCTGGAATATATGGCAGTAATCAGTAAAAACATTTATCAGAATGCTAGGTAAAGGTTTGCTTTAGATCCGTAACATAGGATATTGCATGTAGAGAGAATCTAATTGGCATTTTAAGTGCAGATTTTTTGTTACCCAACTTCTTTGTTGCTCAGCTTCACGGACCAGCGCCAGCAATATTTTGGCTGTTGTCAGAACCTCATCACAGTTGAGTAGCTGTGATTCATAACAGTCACAGTCCAAGTGATTAATGTTACTACTTAAAAAGCACTTAAGCAAGGTAGTACTGACAGACTGTGTAACTTGAAGGTACTCCTTTAGCTCATGCCCTTGCAGAGAAGCTCTAGCCTTCAGAATTTTAGGGGCTTTTTGAGCTATTTAAGAATCAGGACTCTGTATTCAAATTATGATTCATTCAGTCTGTAGAGACCTAAGCATTAGGCCAAACATGTATACATATGTGAAAAATAAAGGGGTGGTCTCTGCCCTAAGACCAGTAATCTTCCTACTACAAGCATTATAGCTTGCTTACAGCAAGCGGGGTGTGCATTTTAGTAATGGCCAATTCTTCTTCAATAAAAGGAAGCCTGGAGACTTTTCTACATGACAAAACATTTGGCAACAATGTTGTTTTGAAGCATTTCCTCCTCTGGTCACTTATTTCTACTCCTGTCAGCTCTTTCAGTCGTACTAACACGTCTTTTGTGGGGCTGCCCTATGAACCAGATCAGGAAACTGATCCAGGTTAAAAATTAGCCAGCACAGGAAGAAAAAAAAAAATGGCACAGCAAGAGACTGGCACAACTGCAAAAGCAGAGCGTGGTATAGGAAGGAAGTACGAACGCCTGAAATCCTCATTATCACTGAATGCTTGGGGGTCATGGGAACGACGGGGTCAGTGTCTCAATTAAGTTTTGCCTTTACGAACTAGGCGTCATTTTGTCAACCAGAGACATGAAAGAAACAATCTCTGATCCACAAATCTATGACAGCAGAAACCTCTGCTAAGGTGTAAATAAATGCAATACATGCCAACAGCCTAGAAAAGAGCTTGTTGCCTCCTCCAGCTGTAACTGATTGTTTACTAGGCACAGCTGTTATAAAGACCATGGTGCAGCTGCATGAAGTGATCTCTTGAGGGATGGGCTGAGGCAGGCTAAGGAAAGTCAATTCCCTAAGCAGAAGAGGCACAAATGGTCCTAGAAAAGGAATAGTTTTGCAAAATCTGACATGGAGTTTGTGTATAAAACGGAGAGGGAACTGTGATTCTATAGAGAAGAAATCATAATGTTGAGAGGAGAGGGTCTAGTAGCAGCTTTAGAAGAAAGTCTTCTGATGGGCATACAGGCCTCTGGCGTGTGTGGTGGTGTTCCTCAGTCTTCAAAGCCCTGAGAGGTATGTTGGAGATATATGGGGACAGAAGGAGTTACAGTATGAAACAACTGGTCACCTGCTAACATAGTCTTCTGTGAAAACGCAACTTACGTATTTTGCTTGGAGGAGAGAAGATGGCTTTCTAACGTTGGTAGCTATGTGGCTTTGACTGTATAACTAAGTATGTAGTTTTACTGTCCTGTTTAGACATGACCTAATGTGAAAGGTGTATATATAAGTTGTTATCAAACAACTATATGTATTCTAACAGTACATACCCTTAGTCTATATTAAAGAAAAATTTTTTGTGTTTCCTACTCTGCTTGAGTAAGCGCTTGGTAAGGGCAGAGCAAGCTGGAAACTCTAAACGTATAATCATGAAATAAAAGCTTAATGTGTAGCAAGCTTCTCTGAAGGCCTTGCCTGCTCTAGCACTTCAACCTGCGAATTTGCTGAAACATTAATGTCTGCCCTCTGAAAGCTTACTAGAGACAAACCACATTGCTCTAGGTTTTCACAGCATCAATGATAAGGTTTGGTCATTTGTGGCCATGAGGAGGGCAGTTGAATTGTGCATATGTTAGACCCTTAAAACTGGTGTTAGTGTGCTTTGGTAAAGCATATTGCTGTGCTTCAAATTATAGATGTGAGAGTAAATCCATCTAGAAAAATAGAGATGCCTTGGAATAAGGGTGACAGGAGTGATTTCATCCGTTTCTGCCTTGCTTAAAAATTTTGGGGGGGAAATCTAGTGCTGAAGGCAAGAGGAATATGTTTACTGGCTTTTGTTTCCAGCTACTAGATCATGGCGAGCAGGCTGTTAGAAGGAAAATGTCACTCTCTACAGCTTTTTTTTTTTATACCTTTTAATTAAAGAATGTTATACAACACCTGAAAATATTACATAAGCTCCATTATGTGTCAGCATCTCTTCTGACTCTTGAGGGCTGGTGGCATCTAGAAAATCTTCGGTATGACATGTCTGTTGTTAACTCCTGCCTGTGCCCAAAGTTTTGGATTGCAACTTGGGCCATTTACTTTTTTTTTTTTTCCTGAGCTCTGTAGGGACACTTAAAAAAACCCAAACAAACAAACAAAAATCCCCCCAAAATCTCGAACTTTATTTAAGATTATATTCTCTCTTTGGTACAGTGAATGGAGGCAGTGAGAGCAAGTTAAACATAGATGTGAACATAAGCTCTAAACTCACAATGTGTGAGCGTAACTTCCAGCAGCTTTTTTCCATTAACATTTTCTAGACTGACTTGGTTCTGTTTATGCTCCTGTTTTATCCTTTTAACACGTGCTATTGCAATTTAAAGTTAAATGTGTATCTCCTCATTCTTCTGGAAAACTGTAATTTCAGAGATTGGGGCAGAAAGTTTACTTCCTTGACTAATAATACTACTGTGTCACCAAAGCCTTCTGAAGTGTTCAATGGCTTAGCTTGTTTTTAAGGAAAAAGTGTAATATACTGGGTGAAAATTGTACGTTGTCTTCATGCCCACCGTAGGGCAATTTGTTAGCACAAGTACAATAGCAGATTGGTAATGCAGACAATACTTATGATGACAAATCTAGAAGGCATGCTGACAGCAAGCTGCATTCTGTTACCTATGTTAAGGTTTGCACTCCTGTAATACAGTTAAGACCAATTTTTGTTTTTGTTGCTTAACTGCCCCCCGCCCCTGGGGGGAGGGGAACCAGTCAACATTGATCACACTTAACAAGCTTTGCTGTTGTTTCAAGAACTAAGAAATTATAAACCATTGTGTCGGCAACACCTCATACTAGGTACTTTATGCTTTGCTCTATGATCAGAAATGTTTTCAAAGAAAAATGAGGGCATGCTGATACTGGTCAGTTACTAATTTCTCCAGGTGTAGGAGATCAGGTGTACGAGATCAGGTGTACTCATGGTCTGTTCTTGGGAGACAGAAGAGTAGTTCAGATTATTATTTTTATCATTGTCAGATGAACGAAAAACCTCCATTGGAGGAAAAAAAAAAAAAACAAACAACAAACCAAAAACACCCAAACAAATAAAAACTGAAGATCACAACTTGAATTTAACGTGCTTGACTTAGCATTAAGATTTTGTGGTTCTTATTTTCAGCTGGATTGCTAGCTGGTGGCTTTCAGTGGCAATCACAGGTACTTAGCACCTTTGAGTTTCTAGTTTCAAGTGTGTCCCATCCCTCCCCCATTAGCAAATACTTATACATCAGTTATCCCTTTGCAGAATATCTTCTTGAAAGATATGCTGTGAAGAACAACACATTAGTACTTGCCAAGAACTTTAGAATGGAACTGCCATCAACCCAAAAATCATACTGAAGAAGTTTTATTCCCTGCTCCCCCTGCCCCTGCTTCCTACTCACAAGTTCAAAAATCTCTCTTTTAAAAGATGGAGTTCTCTGATGGACCACAAAGGACATGAACTAAAAACATCTCCATATCCTAGATCCTTTATATTAACTTATCAAGATCCTGTTGCAGTAGTAAGTCACTTCCTCTGCTGAGGAGAAGCAAGGGATTCTTCTGGTACTAACAGGACAGAATCACCCAGGGCACTTGATGTAGACTGTGTGCCTCTGAGTGCAAAGTGTTGGCTATAAAAGATGATTTGTCTGTCTTTCTCTCAAACATTTGGTAGAAAAATAAAGATGATTGTGCCTAGGACTGAGTGGGAAATTTTCAATTTTATTTCACCCTCTAGCACACCACGGATCAGCTTTTGATCTTGTGCACAAATGTGCTTTTCCCTACACTATCCCATCTTTGGCACAATTTTTGCAGTGAAGGAGAAAGTTTACCCAAATGTCATCATCTTTGCTCTGGGTATAATGTGCATCATCACTGTGGAGTTCAAGTCTAGATGGTACAATGGCTAAAATAGAAGTGTCCAGCCAACTGTAAAGCTCACATTATTGCTAAACCTGGTGAAGGCACCCTGGGTTGTCAGTGGTAGAAGCCTTAGGGAGAAAGAAGACAGACAGGATAACACACAAACTTAATAGCCTGACTGGCAAACAAAAGAGAATGCTGGCAGATAAATAGTTAACTATAAAAATAATACTGTTATGTAGCTTAAGCCTGCTGATGCTATCCAGATTATCAGTGCTGCTACTGCACTATACATAAACATGTATGTTATGCCAGTCTAACAAAATGCTAAATGAAGTAGAATCCCCTAACATTGATACAGCAGGCAGCTGTGATGCTGGGGAAAAACAAGGTGAACACACTTCAGCAAGCGGCTAACTCGCTCGCTCTCCCCAAACAGCAGCTGAATTGCCGTGAATTAGATGGACTATTAGTCTGATTCAATGGGGCATTTCTCGTGAGGGCTTGATTTTGTTCACAACACTATTCTTTAGAGGCACTCAGGGGGTTTGCAGTGCTGCACCGCAACTTTATATTGGTGTCTGAGAAACTGTGACAGGGCTATGCACACAGGTCTTACCTTCTGGGAAGACAATCTGCTGAACTACGGAAAGGAGCATGATACCAGACTGCTATCATGCCCATATGTTAAATTTTGTAATTATTCAGTAAGCCACTCTGAAAAACAGGGAGGGAGTTCCAGGGAAGGGAACTGTAGCTATCCAGTGCCTCGTGTCGAAAAGAGGAAGGGTATGAATGGTAATCCAATTCCTTCCTGGTGGCATGCCAGTTGCTTCAGCAGTTTCACTTCACAGCAAAGTACAAACTCTCTGTGAGAGACTACTACCTTCTTATCGGAGGCATCGGAAGTTAAGTAACACTAGCACCTCAATCAATCCCCATCGTTCGTTCACCAGACCATGAATTACGGCTTCTGAGGGGGCAGACACTCTTCAGTCCTGTTGGCTGTGCTGTGCAGGTGGAAAACTCCAGCAAAAAGGTGGAGTTTGACATCTGAGAATGGTAGACCTTTGTAAACTATGCTACTTTTTGGCTAGGGCTCCAGCAGTATGCACAGTGAACAGTGGCTTCATCAGCTGGCCCACTGTAAACCAGCCATGTCCCTATACAAAGTCTGCACTCCAGAAGGGGACAGCCCTGAAAAGCAGAGGGGTTCAAGAAGGCTGGGC
>VYZW01045844.1:0-14021 GCA_013401315.1 Balaeniceps rex
AAGGTCCCTTCCAGCCCAAAGCATTCTATGATTCTATGACTGCAATTGCAGCTGCTTCAAGGGGAAAAAAAGTACACCTATGTCCTAGCACTCCTGTTTCATTCTTGTCTCAGTGTTCTGGGTACACCGTTCTTATTCTAAACAGAGTGAATTAAACCCCCAAAAGAAGGGCTCTCTTATGATTAAGATCTTGAAAGAAATGGGTTTGGCTTCACTGCCTGTTTCCCATGTGACCTGGAGCAAGGCACTGTGGCCAGATGTTCAGAGGTGCCTAGCTGAGCAGGATGCAGCTGTCCCACAAGATGGAGAGCTCATGCTGCTCTGTCCTACCACAGGCTATTGCTTCTGCCTTGTTGGTGAAGCCACCCCTCCTTAGGCATCTGTCTCCTACTGGTTTCATTGTTCCTAGCCTTGCGTTATCTGTCTGTCGATCCTCTGTCTAGAAGGAGTCTTTTCCTCTCTCTTTAAATGCTTGGTTTTCTGTGTAAGCACGACCCCGCTTTCCTGTAGCTGCTAGTGAATGCTGTAATACAAATAATCATCACTTAATATGGTTGAATTAAAAGACACATCTGGCAAAGTTGATGCAGAGGATAAATGACTATACTATTTCTGCCTCCTCAATGGATAATTTTTAACTCTTCTAGACTCTATTTCTTTAAATACACAGGGTTATCAATTGTGAACTAGTGATGAATCAGTACCACAGTAGTATTGTGGCTTTAATGTAGTAGCTGTGTAATAGTACAGTATTTACAACACACTTTGCTTTCCAGAGCTTGTTTTGGCCCTACTGTGCCCCTGCTCATCTCTGTGCCCATGCCCAAACACTTCCAAAATTATGCGTGTTGATACTTTACACATTTCTTTCTATGTCTACAGCTGACATTGTTCCTGTCTCTTTGGCAAGGGCTTGGAGCGGAGCTACTGCATTGGTGTGGTCAATGCAGTTCTGCTGGTGGGAATTGTGTTGGTGTAGGGGGTTGCATATGCCTAAGGGACACAGACTCAGCTCCCCCTGCCATCTTGAACTGCAACCTTCAGAGGGGGTGAAGCTCCTTAGGGACAATTTTGGGAAACAGACATGGGACTAGGCAGTATAGAGAAAAAAGAAGTTCCCTAATACACCTGAAGCACTACTAAGCCTGCCTTGGAAAGTTTTAAGAGGGATGGGAAACTGTGGTATTTGTGTCAAAACAAGATTTCAGTGGTATCTTGCCTGTCTTAAAAAATGCATTTTGAATGTATTGGAGGTTTTCCACTGACAGTAGTTGGTTGTTGGTTTATTAGGGTTAATATAAATTTAGTTAGCAGTGCTATCAGACCCTATAGTCAGCAATGCTGTTGTTATTTTTAGAAACTTTAAGTTCCTTACTGAATACATTCCCCACCTGATTTCCCATCTTGTTATTGTATCTAGTGGCCATTACAAGCCAATGGCACGTAAAATTACGTTATTGGATCAAGACCGTTGTTAGAATATAGTTGCATGTATCAGGTATATTTACTTCAGTATTGCTTATATCTTGCTTCCTAATATATGCATTTATTCAGAGGATCTCATGAAAAACATTAACCTGAAATCACTGTACCTAAATGCAGACAGTTTTCAAACCTACACAGGGGTCTTCACTGACTCACATTGGAATATGGGGCTACTGGGGCTATGTTTGCTCTTGTTTAAGCAGTGACAAATCATAAACAACATTATGCAAATTCAGAGAGATATTCAACATCTTTTGTGATTAAACTCAACATTAAAAAATCTTTTCCCCTAGTCTTTGATGTTGACTTCAGAGTTGGTTCTAACAGATTTTCCTTTTAATAACTTGCCTTCAACAACATGGCAGCATCTGTTGGATAATTCTTAGTATTCATGAAAGATTATAGCAGTGGATGGACCTCGCTGAAGTCTTCTGAATCATTGTCGATGCAGAAAATAAACATGTTTTTTTCATTCAGTCCAGATCCAAACTGTTGGAATAAACAGTGCTCTTTTTGTTGGAATGGACTTTGCATAAAGACACCCAACTAGCCAACAGCGCACCAAAGTTGCATGTTTAAAAAAATTCAATGTCAGTGGTTTGGGTCTTAAAAATAGTGTAAAAATAATCTGTGGCCAAAAAAACTGCCCTCAGCTGTAGCACAAGAACAATTTACCAAACAATCAGCTGAAGCAGGAGGTTCCAATTTTGCAGAGCTTTAGGGGCTCCTGGCAGAGAGGAAAGCTGTGCTGTATACGTGCTGACAAGTACAAGGTAAACAAGCTTTCCACCTGCTGCAACCTTGTTGGTTTAATTACCCTTCAGTGCCCATTTGTGATAGCCACTTGGGAAGTCAGTACTGAGGATACAAGTTGAAGTCAGCTTCTGCTAGTTATCAAGTAATTGTGCATTTTGGCAGAAAAAAATAGGGTCTGGCTTAAAAGGGGTGAAAACTACCACAGCAGTAAAACTCAAAAGAAGCATCTCTCTTTAAATCAGTTTCCAAACCTAAGATCAGCAAAATTCCAAACCCAGAATACCTCTTTGCAAAGTGAGTCAAAGCTACTTAAGTGTTAAACAATACTATGTCATTTGCATAATAGACAACTAACAGCAAAGCTTCGTGCTATCTGCTTTAATATACATAAATATACTGGAAGGGATCTATAGTATTGGTTGAAAAATGCAATTTTCTATTAATCTAATTTCTGCTTGATGTCATGTGGGATTGAGGCAGATTCTGTAACATTTTGATGATTTTTTTGTTGTTGTTGTTTTTCCAATGATGGAGTCATATGAGGAAATGTTACCTGGTACCCGTAGTTATAATTTCCTTCTCTTGGATATGAAGTAGTTGATCTTGCTACACAAGGAAAAACAACCTAATCACTTTGTGATATGCTAATACTGTAGAGCTTTGCCCTTGAGGGTGACATTCTATTCATGTTAATAATACATAATTCTTTTCTCTCTGCCTTTCAAAAGTACTTCTGATATTTATTTCAGTTCAAATTTCCAAGTTTTCACTGTCCATGTTTGAAAAGACCTTTTAATCATACCCTACTTTTAATATTTAATGCTGAATTTTTCAATATAAATTTGCCCCAAATTATTTGTAACTCTCATTTGAATTTCTTTCCCATTTTATTATATTTTTCTAGTAGTGTAACTGTAAAGGGCATAGTATAAGAGCGCATTGTTAACAGCTGTGACTTTATACATAATTGACAGCAGAGGACCATCTCCTTGGTCCTGACATGATGTAACTTTAAGCCATGCTTTCCTGATTTGCTGTCAGAGAAAGAAGTCTTTGGGGACTGGACTCAAGCTGTTTGGTTTTTTGTTTTGTTTTGTTTTGTTTTCACACAACTCTTAATACAGCAGGGCCATGTTCTCAGCAGGTCTTCCAGGCACTGTTGCAATATAGATACGTTAACTCTCTTTGACAATACGTTCTTCTTCCAGTTGACTATTGGTGTTATCAATTATTTTTCCTCCAACTGTGCTGTGCTAGCTTCCATCCCCCTCCTCCCTTACGTATTTATTTTGTCATTTACAACCCTGCTAGGTCTTCTGTAAATGATTTCTCTGTTCTTAATGAAGTTCAGAATATGTCCCCGATCAATATAATATTCCAAATTTTTTTTGTTGTTGCTGTTGTTAGCAAGTTCAAAGACAAATAGATTATTAAATATAAAATTAAGATTGTTGTGGTTTAACCCCAGCCAGCAACTAAGCTGCTTGCTGTGTTCTTGTACTGTTCCCTTGTCATGTGTCTGACCGCTTTTGGAGAAAGGTTATGAGGCTCAATGGACTGTTGATGTGACCCCATATGGCTGCTCTTACATTCTACCGGTGTCATAAATTTCCCACATCTGCATATCTGTGCAAAGGAGGGAGAGGAGGACTTTAAGAGATAGTATAGGCAAGTTTCCCAAAACTGTACTTTTCTTAGCTTGCATCAAAGTTCATGTGAAACAAGGGGATAAAAGCAAGAAAGAAAATAGAAATGAGGATATAGAAGCTCCCATAATGAAAGAAAAGTGAAACTCAGATCTTAATGAACTGAGAGAAAGAGAATTAGATTATATCGTTCCCAGAGTTCTGGGAAGTATACCAAGTATTTTTAGTATGTCTGTCTAGTCAGGTTGTCCATCAAGAATATCTCAGATAGTATGCATATTTAAGACAAGGCAGAAAGGAAACTTGGGATGATTATGAGCTTCCCTGCAATATTATTCAGGACTTTGGAACAAATTTCAAAGGAAAGGATAATTTGAAGGTAAGTGGCGTATGGAATTAAGTACAAAATGAGTTTACTAAATGTAGGTCACAGACAACTAACCTGATAATGTTTTTTTTGAAATTACAATAACTGCCAATGCTACACACTTGGATCCCAATAATGATCTTCCTGAAGTCAAGTACTGAAATTAAGTAGACACCAGACTGATTTGGATCAGCCCCAGAGCTTGTTTGACAATGACCATGTAGTTCTTTCTGTTTGTCATTACCAAAAATAAAGTTGTCAGGACAGTTTGCTCTTTTGCTGCTGTCGGTTTCATTGGCTTTCCAGTGTTATGCTAAGAAAACCTTTGTTCAGCAGATGCAAATGAGACCTCCTTTAGCAACAGCAGAACTTTTTCACAAAACTTTTTTTTTTTTTCCATGCAGAGTTACATGTTAAGTGCTGAATGGAAACAATGTGAAGAAGGCAGATATAAATGTTCTTAATGCAAATCTGCAATGCTGTTTTTGCTGACTATTTTTTCGCCCTGCTTTCATGTCCAGCCAGGTATGTCCTATTAATGTGAGACTATAACCTTCCACAGATTCTTAGAAAACTCAGATGGGGTCTGAGGGATAAAAAGTTTGATATTGTAATTTGACTAAGGTCAGTTGGAAAGAAAATGCAAATGATCTGAACAAAATACAGGATCTGCCCACATTAAAGATCCAAACTTAATTGCTTAGGTCTTTATTAAATGCCCTGGGACAGGCTTGGAAGCTTATTTTTTTATGTTAAACAAACAAACAAAAGTGTTGTCCTTCATCTGAATAATGAAATCTATTTTATTATGTCCATAAAGGCACAGCATTACTGGTTTTGAAACTGAAATTCTATTGAACAGGAGGAAATTATGGTTGGGTTTGGTTACAACTGTGTAGCTGTCACAGGCTGCCAGGTATTCTCCGTTAGCTGGAGTGGTAAAGGCTTGTGCTTTGAAGAAGAAAGTCTTACATACTATTACAATTTCATTATGAAGTTCTTAGTCATAACTAATTTATTACAATAAATAGTTTACCAACAGGGGTTCAGTGTAATATGTAGAAAACTGTCATAAAAGGCCTCTTCTCTAAATGAAGGCATGGTAAAAAGAATAATAATTCTCCTTAAATGTCAGAAACTGAGCTGATGAGAAGAAACATATATAAAATAAAGAGCTGGACTGCAGTCATTCCTGCTTCCTTCTCTTCATCCAGGCAGGGGAAAAAAAGCAACTATCGTATCTCCCTTTGTAATCTATGCTACATACTGAAAGTGCTGGGTGTATTCTTTGGAAGACCACCAGAATTATTGGAATGTATTTCTGTTCACAGAGTATGAAATTAAAAGGTAATAGGCTCAAAAGAGAACATCAGAGAAGCTGAAAAATGGCAAGGACTGTTTGAATGCACTGACATAATGGCATATCTTAACACAAGTCAGGCCATAGGCTGGAAAAAATGATGCCAAACAGTGCATATGATCTACAGCCTGGTAACCTTTTCTGTTTTATGTTGGAAAATCTGTCCACTCTAGAGACTAAAAATTAATCCAGAAAATAGGAATGTCTTTGTTAAACCCCAGACAATTTATCATTCCTTAATTAGGATGTTCTTTAGTTGGTACATCTATAATCAGAAATGAGACTTCTATTCTTATTTCCTTTGTTCTCTTGATGTCAGAAATCAGGCCTTTTAGGGAAAAAATAAAATTTAAAAGCAAATCCTGCAGTAGAAGTCTTTTGTGTTCTTTAAGATTCTTGTATCTTAAGTACCTCTAGGAAATACTCTTCATCAGATGAAGAATAAAAGAAGCAAATATTATTCTGCATGCCCATGTTTGGCATTTGATGATAAGAAGCCAAAAAGTCAATGTGACCCATATGCCCAAACAATATGCTGCTGGGCATATTTTCTCTAATGCACTGCAAATGAGATCATGCATTGTATAGCTAGCATATGCATTTATTATCTTATATTTGCCTTTATAGAAAATTATAAAAGAATATTTTGCAGAGTAATGTAATTGTTTTTTCTTCTTTATCTTTATTAATCTTTTGTACAGAGGGTGGAGGTAATGTGATTGGTCCCCTTCCTTACAGCCATTTTCAGCAAGGTGGGTGAGAAGAGATAATTGTGAATTATTATCTTGTTTCATAGTCTAGACCACCTGTGATAACGGAAGCAGATGGTGGATAGCAGAAGGGATGTTCTAAGTGTGGCAGTGTCTGTGGTGTTGCATGATACATGAGTTTTCCTCTTAGTCATTGTCTCTGTCATGAGTGTTTCTTGGGAAGATCCCACTTCTTAAAAGAGCTTGCTGATACCTGCTTGCAGAAGAAGTTTGAGCCTTCAAACTACCGGAGAATGTGAGGGAGTTTCTAGGTGGGTTGCTTGAAATAAACATCTTTTATTTCATCTTGGTAGCTGTTCCCTTGCAATCCAGCTGTGTTCAACAGTTGTAGTGCAGGTAGAGAGGCAACCCTAACCTTGTCTGATGCTGTGATCCATGCCTCATCAGGGCTTAGTACTAAAGGTAAACTGTACTCCCCTAAAAATCACCTTTGGTTTGAGAGAGGAAAATACTTTTTTTTTTTTTTGGTATTCTAATTAGAAATGTTCAAATTTTTCTGTGATAACGCCAACCAATAAAGCAATTGCTGAGCTGGAGATACAGGGAAAAGCTTCCTGTTCTTCCATACCCTGTGTACTACTAAGCTAAAGTTTTCTGTTGTTCATTATCCAAGTGTCATAGTAGAAATATGTTTGAGATCCTTAGGGAACCTGTTTTCTGTTTCACAAATGTGTATGAACTACACCTGTTTGCAGAAACAGTGGCCATTTTTTTCCTCAAATGTGACAAATGATATTGTACATGGTGTTGCTTTCAGGGGTCTTTTTGCTCTTCCATTAGTGAGGTGTTAATCTAGTTCCAGATTATTTATGGACTAAGGAAATAGTTGTTCTATGAGTACAGGAGAAAAAAATAAATCTGGAAACTTGTAATTATTTAGTGAATCAGGTGTAGCAGTTGTTGCTAATGCTGTTTACACAGCTTATAATGGCAGTTGGTATTGTCTTTTCATATTGGAAGTCATAAAGTTTACTTACTATTTTTGTTGGCTTGGATAATAAACAGAGTCTCTGACAACCAGGTGATCAGGCCCAGTCAGCATGGGTTTATAAAAGGCCTGCTTGACTAACCTGATCTCCTTCTATGACAAGGTGACCCGCTTAGTGGATGAGGGAAAGGCTGTGGATGTAGTGTACCTGGGCTTTAGTAAAGCCTTTGACACCGTTTCCCACAGCATTCTCCTGGAGAAACTGGCTGCTTATGGCTTGGATGGGTGTAGTCTTTGTTGGGTAAAAAACTGGCTGGATGGCTGGGCCCAAAGAGTTGTGGTGAATGGAGTTAAATCCAGTTGGCTGCCAGTCACAAGTGGTGTTCCCCAGGGCTCAGTTCTGGGGCCAGTTCTGTTTAATATCTTTATCAATGAGCTGGACGAGGGGATTGAGTGCACCCTCCATAAGTTTGCAGACAACACCAAGTTGGGCAGGAGTGTTGATCTGCTTGAGGGTAGGAAGGCTCTGCAGAGGGATCTGGCCAGGCTGGATCAATGGGCCGAGGCCAATTGCATGAGGTTCAACAAGGCTAAGTGCCGGGTCCTGCACTTNACCTCAAGTACTGTGTTCAGTTTTGGGCCCCTCAGTACAAGAAGGACATTGAGTTGCTGGAGCGTGTCCAGAGAAGGGCAATGAAGGTGGTGAAGGGTCTAGAGAGCAAGTCTTATGCTCTTATGTAGCTGAGGGAAGTGGGGTTGTTTAGCCTGGAGAAAAGGAAGCTGAGGAGAGAGCTTATTGCTCTCTACAACTACCTGAAAGGAGGTTGTAGCGAGGTGGGTGTTGGTTTCTTCTCCCAAGTAATAAGCGATAGGACAAGAGGAAGCGGCCTCAAGTTGCATCAGGGGAGGTTTGGATTGGATATTAGGAAAAATTTCTTCACTGAAAGGGTTGTCAAGCACTGGACCAGGCTGCCCAGGGAAGTGGTTGAGTCCCCATCCCTGGAGGTATTCAAAAGACGTAGACATGGTGATTAGGGACATGGTTTAGTGTTGGACTTGGTAGTGTTAGGTTTACAGTTGGACTCGATGATCTAAAGGGTCTTTTCCAAACGAAATGATTGTATGACCAGATATAGGCATCTGATTAAGAGGCTTAATTTTAATTTAATTTAATTTTACTCAGTGGATTTGAAAATTGAACCTTTTAATTAGGTGCCTTAACATGGATTTGAAAAAACAGCTTTTTTCATTCCTGATCAAAGTTTGATGGGCACTGTTGAACTTTGTCTTCTGGCACTTCATGTTATTTCACAAATATATGTAGATGTGTGCCTATACATGTGTATATAAGCTGTCCCCAGTGTAATCCCTTACAGTTTTGCAAAAGTTAAACATGAGAATCCCTCATCAGGATCAGGGATAGGGAGGATTGAAGGTCAGTAAGTCATTCACATAGTCAGCAGCTTTCAAACTCACACTGAGAAAGGCTTAGAGTGGGATGGAGTGAGATCTCAAGGGACAGTGGCTAGAAATACTGTATGATGTGCTAAAATTGGCCAAAAGTCTTGATGCATCTCTTAGCTGTGTTCTACTTTGGACTAGGAAGGAAAAATGCTGCTTTCAGTTTTACTTATGCTTTTACAAACAATTTTGAAAAACATAGAGAAAACACAGATATCAGAAGTGGATGAGGTGCTCCCTTGTGCTTTGTTGCATGCAGAGATGAGATCCTGTCTTGTCTCCCACTTGCATTCCCTTCTGTATACATCTGAAAGGCATGACAGCCTCTTAAGTCACAGCACAGCTCTGGGAGGTTGGTTTTCATTAATTGCCTTGGCTCCTGATTGTTGGTCCCCATTTTGTAGGTATGACCTGCATGTCACGTTCCCAAATGCATTGCTTTGTATTTCACATAACTGAAATTAATATAATCTGAAAGGTTGCAAGTTACTAGGAAATTCAGATCAGTTTGTCTTAAAAACCCGTTGTCTTTGTTATTGTTGTGTTTTACTGTATCTACTGTCATCATCATTAAGGACTTCAGGAGGGTATAGACAATGCTCATTTGAGTGAGACTTAATACTGTAGAACCCACAAGAAATAATGCCATTTGATGCTTTTTCTAATACTGACTCTAACACTTTGTTTTTAAGACATCTAAGGTGCATTTCACTTGTTCATGATTTAAACTGAATGTGATGTGGAATGAAGTCAGAGATCTTGTAAAAGTCTGTATCTGTTAACATCCATGCAGTTACTTTTTCTGTAATAACCCTTGTGAAGGAAGTCAAGTGTCTTTGATAAGACTATTGCTTTCTAAAACAGTATCAAGTGGCATTTGTTACCTTCATAAGTTATTAGTTCAGTAGCTGTCAACTGTACACAAGTGTCTAAAGACAGTCTGCAAAGAGAGACTAAGAGGAAGCTCTTAATTGTTGCTTCACATTATCCTTGCTTTCTGAAGTACTGGATGATAAAAAGGCAACAGTCTAAATTGCTGATAATTACATTACATCCATCTTTTAAACACTACTATTTTATTTTGTTCTTCACCTATGGCAAAAAATATCCTCTACAGTTTAAACTTATGACTTTGCTTCCAAAAAACCCCAGTTATGATAAGCTGGTTCAATAGTTTCACATGCAATACTTTTTTGATAGAATATTATCAACTGTAGTTGCCTTCTGTTTGTATACACTTTGTTTTCAAATCTCAGTTGAAGATGTTTGGTTTTCCTTTCTTGCTTCTAATTTCCTGTTTTGATATTTTATGACTTTGTGAGTAAGTAGTGCAAAATGTTGGGAAATATTAGTAGATATTCTCAAAACATATTATTTTTATTTTCTGCATGTTAAATAGCTTGTTTTATTTTCCTAATAAATATTTCTCTTTTTTTTTAAGTTAAAATGCTAAAATATGAACACAACATTTAACTGAGGACTTAAAAAATGTTTAATCCAACTTGATAGTAAGTTTTCAACTGCTCAGAAATGTGTGAAAAAAATATTTCCTATTCACTAAAACAGTCACCCTTGGCAATTTTGCCCAATATGCCAGTGAAGATAAGATCAGGTACTAGTAGATCTGTTTTGTCTCTTTTTCCCTTTCCAGGTCTTTCTCTCTTCCTTATCATCTCATTGTATTGTTTTCTTCCTCTTTATTTTCTGCCCTGACACTATCAGAAAACTATTCTTTCGGATCCACAGTCTCGGTTGTGCACTTTCCAATCTCTTTTGCATCTGTACTCACCCTCTTGGTTGCTGAGGTTTGGAATGATGGAAGCTGCTTAAAATGGAATGTTCTCAGGTTAAGGGCAACATAGCAGATGTAATGTGCAGCCCAGGAAGAAGGGCTTAACATGGCAAGAAAGGATGTGATGTAAGTGTAGGAGAGAGAGAGGGGGAGATGAAGAAAGATGAGAAGATGAAGAAGATGAGACAAGGCAGCTGAGTGCCTTCTCCAGGTGTACCTTCATTAGGTCTGGCTAGAATTCTGTTTGGCATAAAACTTTGAGATTTTGGAACCTACGTTCATTCAGCATTGGTAAAAGATAGAGATGTGGATTAAAGAACAACTATAAAGAGTGACATGCTAGAGAAGACATAAATAAGCTGCCTTCTGCAATGGAGGAATGATGTGGTTTGCCTTGTCTGATACCTTACTCAGTTTGGACCAACCAAAGGTTGTTTTACAACTCTTGGCTACAGTGTTGGTTTGATACAATTGATGTTTATTTGCACAAAAAAGAGTGGCTCTAGCAGATGAGATGAACTCCATAATGTAGCTCCCTTATTTAAATCAAAGGCAAAAAGGTGCCAGGAACCATTTTCCAAGCAGTGAAACAGCATTCCAACAACGAATGGTAGGAAAAAAGATAAGCTTCTTTTCCAGCATTTTTTTGATGCTTGGTATTTAGTCTGTTTGTAGTAGGTATGTTAATAGTGGTAGCACTGTGACTTTTCTTAGTTCAAATCCCAAATAAAGCTATTAAAGAAGCATTGACTTTCTTGCTGTTGCTCGGAACATTGTGGTTTTATTATTGGAATATAATGGTTAAACAAGGCGTAGCATTTTTTGTGGTCATCTGTTTTTAAAATGTTTGTTCTGGATATATCTAGGTAAGTAAAAAGTAGTATCCCTGTTAACTAAACTTTAAAAAAAAAAGAAATCAAATGCCAAAAATTACTTTCATTTCTTGTTTTCTTCCTGTGAGTGAGTCTGCTATGTCTCTTAGAACACAGAGGGACATATTTGTTTCTGTATCATTATACTGCAGATAAATACCTGATTATGCAGCTACCATGCAGTCTTTGTCAGGTTGTTGCAATCCAATAATGAAAAAATTCATTGCATTCATCCTCAGGAAAAAAATCCCAATTAGGAACTTGGATGGAAGGGTTGCACCTTGAAAAGAACAACGATGATGTCTCAGTTTAACAGCAGTTGCACTGTCTTGTCGTACTGGTTTTACTCTGGAGGGGCTCAGTGTAAAAGCTGTTGATTTTCCAAAGTGACTAGTGATTTTGAATGCCTTGCTAAAAGAGTCTACATGTTTCAGATGTGAGACACATAGAAGAATCCGAATTTTCTTCTCATTTTCAGGCAATCAAGTCCACATCATGTCTCCTACGGACTGCTCATACACTGAAGATATCAAAATTGGAAACAGTTTTTCACTTTTTCCTGCATTTTGTGAAAGGAAAATATATTAGATTTTTTTTTTTTTTAATGTACGTACATATTGTGAAAAACCTATTGGTGCTAATGAGTGTTTTTCCTAGAAAACGGAGAGAGTGACAAATCTTTTGGTGAAGGAGATTTAGTATGAACTACAACCTTCTGAAACAAACAAGAATGGATTCCTGTGTTTATCTCTGACAATGACTTTGGTTGTGAATTTTTTTTTTTTTTAAAAAGCTTTCTGCCAGGTATGTCTTAGAAATCATTAAAACTGTTATCTGCTCCTGCTCAGTTTCTGACTGGTTGAGCAGGACACTGCATTCAATGGAATGGAAAAAAAAGCTGAATTGGAGTACTAGTGATTGTATGTTTTAAATTAGACACAGATCATACAGACTGCATACTTAATTCAAATGGTGCAGATTCATTTGTATCTATAAATACCCTTGAAAAATAGATATGTTGCCATTTTTATTTGGATATTCTTCCAAAACTGTTGTCTTGTGAATATGTGAAGGAACATAATCACATTCATATGTCTTCATCTCTTTATGGGGCCCTGAGTTTCTTCATTATAAAAAACCTAATTTGTATAGAATGAGGGAGTTTTTCTTTATGCTAACCACAATAAAATTGGAAGGAGATCTATTCTTATTAAAACTGTCTCAGGCAAAACAATTTATTACAACCACAAAAGTACTACTGGTGCACCAGTTGTAAGGAATGAAATTTTAGAGACATCTACTGGGTTTTTTCACCAGCCACAGAGTTCAGGAGAAGGCTAATGTAATGCTTTCATTTATTTTTGAGGAGCAAGAGAAAATGAGGGTAAGCTTTATTATTATTATCATTGACCATATGAGAAGTTGAGAAAAAGCTATGCTATAAATTGTTGAATTTTGCTTTCACAGAATGAAGTGCAACCAGAAGTTGTCTTTTTTCAGATGCTGTTAATGGATAGCTCCATGAAATAATGCAAGTGCCTCCAAATATTTGTTTTTATTTATTGTATATTTAATTTTGCTGAAGAATTAATGCAAGGTAATGACTTTGAAAGGAAGCATTTGTGGAATCTGCATAAAATTAATGTGAGGTAACGATAATTGTGTTATGTTCCTTTCACAATAAGGTTGTCTCCTAGTTGTTTATTTTTTGTGGTCCAGTGAAGATCTCCTAATGTTTTGTCAGCCTAAACCAGTCTCAGTTGCTTTCAGTCCACTTTTACTGTACATGCAACACCTCAGGGTCAAACCAATCACTACCACAAACTTAAGTGAGAGTGAAATGTGTTTTTGTGTCTGCAGTTATGACATTCTTTCCCACAATCTGCTTCCACTTTCTTTAACAATAGCCTCCATGTCTGATCCAATAAGCAGACACATAAAAATATGTCAACTTCTGAGCCGTGAGTATGTTAAATGATAAAGAAATATCTACCTCACTTTTTATAAAGGCTTTTTTTTAGAGCCTTTCAGAGCCTTTTGCATTTACTTACTTTAAAAATATTCTCCTCAACTACAGTTACTTTTATCACGTTGGTCGGAAATGGCAAGAGAGTAACAAACCCCAGACTGGTAACACTTTAAATTAGCAAGCAATGAGCAATTAGAACAAGATCACAGGAAAAATGAGGAAGTCTGTAGCTCAAACTATTACGGTTTTAATAAAACCAGATTTATGTAATTCTTGGTCAGTGTAAACTGATGCTGCTGTTTTGAAGTCAACAGATCTAGACCATTTAACTTAATACAAGAGTAGGAAATTATTGCTTTCTATATATGAAGTGTCATTTTTAAGAAAGTAAACAAACATCAACCCACCAAACACCCCCCGCCTCCAATCCCAAAAGAGCTCACTCCCATGCCTCTTTAAATTGCCGTTTTACTTCTGAAGTGTTCTTCAGGCCCATGAAATGTATTGGCTGCTCTCTACCTGCCTGCACTGTGAGAACAAGCTTATGGGTCGTCTCTGACTCACACACATGTGCATGGCTCCCACTGTTGCTACCCACATTGCTCCACAAACTGC
>VYZW01045848.1:1208-12448 GCA_013401315.1 Balaeniceps rex
ATGTATGAGTCGAATGCTAGGTCCTTAAAAACTAGACTCCATAACTTTGTCCAGAATAGGCCGAGGATGCCTATCTGTTTTTGAATACTGTGGCACAGAGAATAAAATTAATTAATATACAGAAGGCAAAGTACATTGTTGATGCTATTCAATCAGAATTCATATCAGACTGGGGCAAGAAGTGCTCTAACGCATTTTTAAATTAAAATTAGGCATTGCAAGTAATACATTAATTCACTATTGTTTACATAGCGGAAAGCACCAGTACTCATTATCCCCATTACCTTCTCCACATCAAAATGCTGATATCTGCATTAGTAGCAAAATTACTGACTGATCTGCCCATAATGATAGGGAACACTGATCCCTTTGAATAAAAGCCTGGTTTTGTGGCTGTCCATGCGGAGACTGAGATCACGAAACACATCTCAGAGGACGGTCAGCGCCTTCTTGGGTCCTTTGGTGATTTCAGTCAAACACTGCTTTTATCAGCATGTGTTAACTATGAAAACCAAACGGAAACAGCATTTGTATCATCAGATAAGTAAGAAAAATATTTGAATCCTATCTGTAGAGCCAGATATCCCTTCTGAACAAGTCTGAAACTTTTGACCTGGGAGTATCTGTGCTAGGAAGAACAGTGTAAACATAATTCTTCTTGTGACAGTTGTAGGCGTAGGGCAGTCTCTGGGCACACAGTGAGACATAAAGGTCTGTAAAGCAGACACCGGACATGAACAAGAACAGATTTTCTTCTTCTTGCTTTGTGATTCAACTGGAAATTCAGCAAAAATTGTGTTTCTGATCCTGAATTGAGCCAGAAAGTCACAGTATAAAAAAAAGCGTTTTGGCTTGGAAGAAGAATCAATGTTGCTAGTGGTTACTGCGCAATATCTCAGAGATATGAGAGGTTAACCCACATTTCCACTCAGGTATGATAAATACTGCACTTCGCAGATTTTTACATTGCATTACAATGACTTGCACTAAAACTAATTGGTCTATTTTTCTTTAATCCATTTCTTTCTGTATTGAGTTTGTATTTTTAGTACTAGGTACCTAGATACCCATGTTATCTTTACAATAAACTGGTATTGTGGAAGCTATTAAATGATTGAATATTTTAGAAAGAAAATACAAATTAAATAATAATAATAATATAAAATAATCACGGTGGTAAAAAATGCCGTACTATGACGCAATAGCAATAGCATAAACATTTGTGGATAAGATAGTAAGATTTCTTTTAAAGTACATTTTTTCATAATTATTTTGTTGTCTAACAAAAGACCAATAACTCCTTAAAAATATAGAATTATTTTCTGATTCTCACTTATTCTTATCTACATTTCCCCAGACTTCAGCAAAATCAAAAAGGAACGTCAGAGAAGATTACTCTCTTTTAAAAATGGGTTCCATGCAGTTTTAGTCCAGCTACTCAGACTTCTTATGACTGATTTCTATAGATAAAATAACAGAGCTTCACATTTTTGTCCAATGCTCTTCTCCTTCTTTCTGTTGTGTGAAATACCCACATAAACAGGGCCAAAATCACTGCTTACGTGCTTCTGAAGGCAAAGCTATGAGGGTGACAATATGCAAAATGTTTCTGCATGCATGAAGTAAACACAATTGAAATAATAAGAAGAAACATATTTCACTCTTATTTCTTTCAGTTACCATGATATTAGTTGTCACTTGTAAATGTTGTAGATAAAATATTCAGACAGAAGTATGATTTTTAAGGTACTCATGTCTGTGAAGGTTTTAAACTTTAATAGTTATCCTGCCAGCTGCAGAAATGAAACCGTCTTTGATTTCTGACCTGAATAAATCAATTTGAGCTATGTAAAGTATGGGTTGTTAGTGCCAGGAAGCTATTTCTGTCCTTTTTTTGTGTTTGTCATGATACTAAATTGAAGGTCCAAATGGCTTATAAGACCACAAGTATGAAGTGAATCATGAAGGGTAATTAGAGATAAGCTGTGCCTTTTGCTACACCCATGGGTAAGGTGGATGTGGGCTGGAGCGATGGTATACAGGGTCTTTCCTCATCACAACTGAGGAAAACCAGGACCCCCAGAAGCTGCTCTGATGCTGACTAGCAAACTATACTGAAGGTCCAACACCCAGCACCACCCAGGCACAGCCTGCAAAGGATATTCTTCCCCCTAACTGAACCATTTTATACCATTTTCAGATACACCACTTACCAATTAACATTAACAGCCATAACATTAATTACAATAAAAACGTGAATCATAATTTCAATTGAGGATGTGAATATACAGAGAATTTGAACAATGTAATCGAACGTATTTGGATGTATCACATTATTCACACATTTTAATACATTTAAACACTGTTGGGTTTATTCTCCATTAGCTTAACCATAAGAGCCACATCCCTTCTCTGAGATCATCTCTGGAGAAAAATATCTTCAGATTTCTGTGAGGAGTTTGCAACAGTATCAGTTGGTGCCCCCAGAAGTACGGTACAGGATTACTTCCCATCCGTATCCCAGCAGAGCCCATCCCGCTGCTTCCACAGCCCAGTTCTCACTTGGGCTGAGCTCTGCAAAGCCCTCTCACTGTTGTGAGCTGCTGAATACTCAGCCCTGATGGAGAATAAGCTGTGAAACACTTTCAAAGGACTGTTCCAGTAGGTTGAAAGCATCACTGAAAGCTTATCTGTATTATTTGTTTTTTTTTATGGTTTTATTGTCTTCTTGCTTAATTATTTGTGCTTGTTTGAGCAATTACTGAGAAACGCTGATGCATATGGCTAAAATAAATTAAAGATTAATGATAGCATTTAAAAATAAACCATTTTGCAAATTTTCAATTTTTCACGGTTTCATGGAGAAAATCATCTGTTATGTACAATTACTCAACTCTTTGACAATAAAATTCAACCCCCCGATCGTTAATGCTAAGCGAATCTGCAATGGCAGCCTGGGCCAGGAGACATCAGCCTCTGTCACTGACCTACTGCATGACTGTGAGCACGTAATTCCCCTGCTCCATGCCTTGCATTCTTTATTCTAAAATGCAGGATCCATGGATAACAAATGCCACTCAAGTGCTACAGAATAGCTTGACACTGTTGTCCTAGTGTTATGCAAAACATAACACCCATCCCTGCCCCCGGCTTTTCTTAGCTCTTCCCCGTCAAGGATTTTCCCAAAATAGTAATAATAAAAAGTCCAGAAACGCATGTGGCATTGGAAGAGAGGTGATGTCAGGATCCCATTTCAAAAAGGACTGAGAAAGCAGAGGGGTCAGCTTTAAATTACATTCAGAGAGGGTGCCTCAAGGAGGTAAAGAGCCAGTGATTTTTCTGGATGGGCTGACCTTGCACAAAAGTCCGTCAGGACTATTTAACACCCTTACAGCTGTTCCCATATGCTCTATATGTTTTGTTGCCAACACTAGCTGTAGACAGAGGCCAGGAAATTCAAGTTTGTCTATTCTGGCAGTTCTTCCTGAGTAGCCATGCAATATAGAAATGGGAAATTTGCTTTTGATCTTAGCTGATAAATCACATTGTAACTCAGGCAAAACTACACAGTAATCTTTTAAAAGATTTAAGTGTATCTGTTGCTCAACATATATTAATTGTATTTCTCTCACAGTGACTAAAAAGAATTTATTTCCTACTGCTATCAAGAAAAGGCAACAAGACACAAAAAGAGCATTTTTTTCCACTTGTTATAAGAATATCAGAAACCTGGAGCTAGTGATTGCAAGCTATTAGAAACAAGGTAGTGAAAAGTGAAACCACACACTACAGCATGAAAAGCGTATTAACCACCTCAGAGGGAAAGTGATGGGGAATTAATAGATACACTTAGTACCATGGGAGAAGATATTAAAATCCACAAGTGTGAAAGAGGCCACTTTAAATAACCAAGACAACTCTCAGAACCACCAAAGGAATGGCAAGGCTTCAGCTGCTTTTTTTTGTTGTTGTTGCTTGACATATTTGTCAAGTTATGAGAATTTAAAGAAATCCTCTAGTCAAGGCAGAAAAAGGAGCTAGTAATCAGGAGCATGATCAAGACTCATGAAGACTGGTGAACTACAGAAAAACAGAAGGAGGGACACAACACCTCCTCTCGCCCCTTGCATGGTGTATGAGGGGGCACAGAGCACTTGTCTTTCTACGAGGGGCAGCTGAGAACGACAATTTATTTCCTTTTGCCTATGAGGACATCTAACCGTTTGCTGCAGTCTTGTGGAGCACATTTGTAAATATCTCTTGAAGATAATATAATCTCTTTGGGAAGGGGTAGGTAATACTAGGGAGTCCTAAGTTTCATGCATTAGGTGAAATAAATCTGAATCTCCTGTGTACCTCAAAGATCCTGCATTAAAAACTGGCGCTTCTCTCTCTTCTTGACTGAAGAATTATACCAAGATTACCAGTGCATTAGTATCCAAATCCAAGATGCTAGAAAGCCTAGCAAGAAATTAAGTGTGTTGCTGCCAGAATATTTGGGAAAAGCAATGGACTTGAAGGAGACTCAGGAGAAATAATAGGAGCTGTGTTCAAACAGTTATTTATGAATCCTGCTTACAGTATGCAGTATTTTTCATCTAATTTGTATCCCTAACAAAATAATGGAATCGATACAGAGAGAAATAGACTCGGCACAGGTGAACACAATTACTAGCTATGAGCAGCAGGAGTTCAGAGAGAGAATACAGCTGCCCTGACAAAATCTAACCCTTTTTTTCACTTTACAGAATCACAACTGAGCAAAGGAAGGAAGTGGAGGAGATGTAACGCATTTGAGTGTGGGAAGGAAAATCATATGATACTTCAAAATATTGTCAGTGCAAACAAAAAGCTTTATTCCCTGCAATATAGCAAATGACAGGAAGGCATCCATGTTTTAACTTAAATGCCTAACTCTCCTTGCGTTCTTCCTCAACCTCAGGGCTTGCCAAGGGAGGTGCTGGGATGTGGCCATTCTTCCTCGCTTGTGTTTACCCTGCTGATCAGAGGGCAAAAACCCCACAGAGACTGACTTCTTAAATGAAGGGAGTTTTAAAAAGCCTACATTTTTCAGTTGGGCAGCTCCATTTTTTTTTCTGAATATCCTGTTGCTTAACTTGAATATCCACATCTGAAAGAGCAATCCTGCCGTACGGATGTTTAATGAACTTGGGGGAATGTCCAACACTTCAAATCCATTTCTTAAACACTGCCTTTTGAAATAAGGATTGCTGCAAGGTAACCCGTGGTCTAGGATGCAGCGGGAGAATTCTGATACAAATGGAGAGTGTTTTAAAAGCAAACATTCAGAGCTTTTAACCATGTATATGGTTCTCATAATCACACTACTGTAAAGAAACTTGAACTGGCACAGAGGTGGGATATCATGGGGACTGAGGTCTGAAGTCCTTTTCTTTTCCTTCTGCAGTAATGCAAACAGCTGCAAGTATAATGAGTTAGGCTAGAATAAAATGCAAATTTATAACTTGTTTTAATACTTTGTTCAAAAATTAAATGTGTGTTTTTTCTGTTAACAGCAATTTTGATACCTGCACATGGCTTCTTTCATTTAAAAAAAGATTCAATTGCCTTTGAAAATAGGTAACAAAAAATAATTCTTTTCCTAAAGTCTAGTCAAGGGTAAAAAGGGAAAAAAGGAATGATGAGGAGAAAGAGTACTTCACTGAGATCGGTCAAGCTCTTTACAGCTACTATCTGGTATACCCTGGGTCTTGGGAAAGAAGTAAAACCTCTTTCAAGAGCAACACAGCATTTGGAAAGATCCATGCAGCCTTTACTAAATGTAGCAACCTCTGAGTCAAAATGTGATGGCTCTTTCAGAATAGGCATTATTAGAATAGTCATCAAGAATAAGGAACCACATGCAACTGTCCTCAGGTCTAGACTAATGTATTCTTTTCTATAGAAGAAGAAAAAGCAGGGTGAAAAATCTGAAAGCATCAGGTCCATTTGAAATAGGCAGGAGAAAAATATGGGAGAATCTTTTAGGGAAAGAGAGAATGGTGACATACAAGCAAGACAGTTTTCCCATGTAAGAGGAGCACTTGGAGTGGGAAAAGAAACGGCTTCCAGGATTACGTAAACCAAAACGCCAGACTGGAAGACTAATCTCCAGAAAATAACTACCTTAATTTATTTAAGTTTCTTTGTTGGCTCCTGGAAATGAAGAGAACTAAGATTTCTCCCCAAACCCATGTGATGGGAATTGCAGAGATCACATCCAGGCAGTGACTGGCAGAAAGGCAGCGGCACAGCTGCAGGAGTGAGCAGCGGGAGCGCTCTCCTCCCCGTGTCACTGCCTGGTCCCTTTCCCACCCAGCAGATATGCCCGGGGCAGATCTCTGCTCTCTGACGGGGAGCCACTCAGCCATTCCTACGAAATACCATTTCAAAGTTCTTTGCTGCTGCCTCGCCATACCCCCTGCCCTTTTTCCCCCCCTCCAATCTGCCAAGTTTTGTAAATATTTCATGAACTGCCTACATGCATTCCTGCACTAAAATCTTGCTAACAATAGAAACCATTATTACCCTGCACTGTTATGCTACATCCTGCACAAGGTCATTCTGTTTTTCTTCCTTAGTATCTTTGCTCCCAAAGGGAAAATGCATTAATGGCAAGGAGAAAACAGCTGCCTCCAAGCAGCCACAAGAACAAGAAAAAGGTGTGTTAATTACCAGCACTGATAATGCCAATCTGAACAGCATTAAAAGCTGAAAAGCAAATTTGGATTAAAATAATAATTGGATTAAAATAATAGTAGTTTTCAATCTCTAATATCTGGAATCTACAAACTGCTACTTCAGCCATTATGGCTATTACTATGGCAAAAGAAAAAGACTTAAATAAAGCTTGTTGATGTGTTTGTCAGCTGCTCAGAAGACATCAAACAGTACATCATGATGATGGGTTGACAAAATATTGCACTGAATTACAGTGAGAAAAGGCAGAGAACATATTCTTAGTGTTAACGAAGACCTACTTTATATGTTAGAACAAAAGGATCACAAAAGCTCTTTACAACTTTACCTTTTGCTGCCATCTTTACAACCCAACAACACTCCCAACGGCTTTTTTTTAGGGGCCAGAAGTAATATGTGACTGGATGAACTGAAAGTGAAACAAAGAATTGCACACGGTTCCCTAAACTATGATTATGTCAATTTAGTGGAGCTATCTTCCTTCTTGAAATAGCATATTTTTCCTGAACCACAAAGCTTATCATGACCACAATAGTGTTCCTATAAAACAAAACTTTTAGTGAACGCAAGCAATGCTCTGACAACTCCTTTGTCATAGCACGGAGGCTCTGCTTACTCTGAATTGGTTAAAAGGGCTTATACTTATTTCTGCATTAATTGGATGTAAACCAGGAGTTGAGACATCTGTGGCTAAGTGGGCATGAGTGCTCACTTTTGCTAAACTCCCACTATTTTGATGGAATCTGGTCAATAAGGTAGTCAGCCCTTTAAGCAAAACTAAGATACTTTTTTTTTTTTTTAAAAGAGTTAAGCATTTAGAAAGGCTTCAATACATCTTTTATGATTTCCTATTATATTGCTACCAGGATCCTTCTCAGTTGTTCCAAAGACTTTGTTCAAAATAGGACAGCGCTAAATGTGTATGGCCAGGGGGAAGAGAATGACATGCATTGGAAAATACCTTGCATCCAGGGCTAAATAAATCAGTCGCCTTCAATTTCCTTATTTCAAATATGCTTTCTGTATTTCATGATTGTGGGATTGTATTAACTTACATATAACTATATACAGAAAATGACTAAATAAAATTCAAATTTAGTTTGAACAAACTAATCTCTTTCTGGTATCAAAAATCCCTTTAACTCAAGATACAGGAAAATGAGACCATCTGCACAGTCTTCCCTTGGGCACTAGTTTACACGTGTACATTTAGTTCTAGATTTTGAATTTACTTTGAATTAACTGTGACAAATCTCTACATTTTTTCATGCAGGTTCATCAACTATTGGAAACCTTGAAATCACTTATGATCAAGGACTCCCACTTCACCTATAAAACCATACATATGAGCTAAGGTATTGCCGGAAACTATAATAGTAATCTCCACTGCTGGATGCAGAGCTAGGGGGCTCAGCAAGGTCTATTACATGGACAAAATATACCAGGATCCATCGAAATAACTTTAGAAAAAAATCCCTGCTTGGTGTTTTCCATTAACAGGCCTGATAGAAAACATTTTATGAAAGAGGTGAGAATTCTTGTTCCCATTGCTCAGATGCTAATACAACATGGCAATGTGCTGCCATCAGCAGCAGGAACTCAGCCAGGCTATTAAGTGTTGTAGCTGGCAGGATTACTTACATTTTGCAGCTGGACTCGGCTTTGTGCCGTGCACTCTGACTTTGCCATCATGCTGGAAGCATTTAGGCTGTAGGTTTTCCTATTCTGTGTTTCTTTCAGCTGTTCATGAATTTGCTTTGTTTGTTTCCTGCAGAGAGAAATAAAATTCGTGTAAGAAAGAGCTAGTTTGATCTTCTACTATAGCCATGATATTTTTAATAGCTGTAGTTCCCTTTGTTCAAAACTTCACCGTATGAGATTAACCAGCTGAGCTAATTCACTAGTGTCTAATACTTCAATGCAGTGGTCATTTTCTGGTGAGGCTTAAGAAAGAAAAAAAAAAAAGAACTTTTCTGTTTAAAATACCTTCTATTCTCAGATTACTATAGTAGCATGCTAGTTGTTCTAGTGCAGAATTTTGTAAGATCATCTATTACATATTTAACAATACTTGCAAGTAGGCTTGAATATTAAAAAAGCATTTTGCTCTGATTTGGAACAAAGATCTTGGCAAATACAGCAGGCATTAGCCCCTGTTGGCTATAAAAAGTGTCGAAGAATCAAAGAGTTCTGCCAGTAGCTGATTAGACTTGACCTATAACCCAGTATCTTGTATAGACCAGCTTTTGCTTACATGCTTAAACCTGGAAAAAAGCATCAGTACGGTATCTGAGGCTTTGTTTTTGACATATTATACTACAATCCACTATATCAGAGCTAGGAATACCACTAGATGAATCACTTGCAATATTCAGGAGATAACTACACTATTAATAAAGGCCTTCTGTTTCTGCCACACTATATTGGCAAACCGAGTTTTAAAGTTCTGTACATGATTGAGGATATCAGGCAGCAAACTTTATTTTAAATATTTCTTTTATCTTCTGCAAACAGATATGTCAGCTGGGCAAAAACTGTTAGCAAAATATATTTAAGGTCTTTTATCAGTCTCCATTCTTTTGATAAGCTACGTTGTTTGAGACTATCAGTTTGAAATGATCATGAGAAATAACTCCACAATACTTTCTTTCCTTCCTTCCCTTCTTCGTTTTTCTCCCCAGCAGATGCATCTCCAGCAGCAAACTACAAAGGCCCTGGAAACTGCCCACGTTTCCCCCAAAGGTCAAGGACTCGTCAGCAGCAGCAGCACTTTGTCATGTCACCAGCAGCTTTTGGACAGCAATTGGTGTGAAGACAAATTTCAGAAGGAAGCGATTTCATGGAAGCATCAATAAGAAATAAAGGAAATATAGTATTTCTATACTGAAATTTGAAAGTTTAGCAAAGAAGCTTCAGCAACATTTTGAAAAATTTCTGGTGATTTTGCTGCTGAAAGCCTTCTGACACCATCAAGTTTGATAGCATCTTACTTGACTCAGGCCAATGAATCTGACACCAAATGAAGTGTAAAAGTAATTTTAACTTCTTTCAGTGCAGTCTGTGTCTAGTGCTGGAAAGTCTAAGAAACCAGAGGAAAATGACTTACTTAAGTGATTAAGGGGGGAAACTGTGAGAAAAGACAAGTTCCCTCAATATGAAAGAAAGCAGTGAGAAGTATCACAGTTCAGATATTCCGTTTCAATAATATAGTTTTTAATACATTAAAATAAATATATGGGATTTCCTCTGCCTTTGAGTCCTTTAGTTCTGATTCAGCGTTGCAAAATTTAAGCATTTGCTTGAACTGAACAAGTTGTAAGCACCTGCTTAGAAGAAGGTATTTGTTATAACATGTTTCCTGAATACAGGTCATAAACTATAATAAATCTCGGACTCTATAAGCATCTCTTATGCTTTCTATTTACATCCTATTTTGAAACAGCACGGCAAATGAAAAAGAATGAATTTACATTGAAAGCATGTTACAAATATGAGTGGCATGTTTTGAGTATAGCTAGGAGCTTGTAATTACTAAGACTTATGAATATGGATGGTGAGGAAATAATTTCTCAAGCATAAAAACTTATTACACTTTTAAAATTTCTCCTTAGCCAAAACAACTTGTAAAGTTAATATCAGAATAATCTGAATAGATATATAATCTGAAGGATTTTAGTGTCAAATTAAATTACAGTTGATTCTGAAACATCTCTTTCAAAAACATTTTTTGATATCTACTCATTTTTGAAACCAATGAAATTGAATAATTTAATTTGTAGAATATCAAAATGAACTCTTTAGCTTCTCATAAAATCCCAGGGGAAATTAATAAAAGCAACTCTAGAGTTTGTATGAATAATTATTTTCTGACCAGCTAAATTACATACACTGAGGAAATAAGCATATATATCTGTATGGCCTACTGGAAAGCCAGCCACTTGCATGTTGGTCTCCATAATGGTTATGGAACATCCAGTCTTTTTTGATGACTGTTTTTGAGTGGAGACTTCATACAAAGTCTAAGCAATGACAGCAAAACATGATCACAGCATCAGACTTTGGGAATCTCTCCTATACAAAATAATGTTCTTAGAATTTAATCTGGAAAATAACAAAAAAAATTACAAATTTTTGGAACTCTAATTTGGATTTATTTAGAAAACCCGGGTTTAGAGTTGTTTCTACATCTATAAACACATGTAAGTAAACTGAAATATTCAGCCTCACTGCTGCAATCTTTAACATTACAATTAAGATTCCCGAAGGTAATTTACTGAAACAATCTAATAATTAATTTCCTTTTATGATCATGCAACCTAACATTAATATTAGGTTTATGCATATTCATTTTGCCAAAATATAGGATGCATATTTATAAAACTAAAAACTATTAATAATTCAAAGTTACTCACCAATTTATATATTTATTTTATAATTTTTGTTTTCAAAACAAATGGGCCTTATGTGTTCTACTTTAGAGATATTTGGCAATAAAGTGGTGTTACTTCAGCAAGAAATAG